>CBVK0100635425.1:0-11371 GCA_900067695.1 Picea abies | reverse complement strand
AGAGATATGTGTGAGGATTTAAAGGGATCATATCTTGTAATAATGGGAAAGTAGTTGAGAGTGGTTGAGAGAATAGTGGATCTGTAATAATGAGATGGTTATCTTATCTTCAAGGCTCTCATGTATAAAAGAGAGTGCTCTCTCTTCATGAGAATTGAATTAGAATTCAATTAGGATGTAAGCTTGAGTTTTTGGAGATAGTTTTGTAATTAGGAGAAGGGGATTCTTAGCTTTGTTATTCTTTCATGTTTTGTCATTTGACTATTGTAATATGATTTGAGGTTGATATATTGTGTGAGCTCACGTATGTTATTGTTGTTAACTCTTCACATGTTGTGTTTCCCTTATGCAATTTCATGCTTTCCTAGTTAGTGTTTCAATGCTTTCTTAGATTATTTTGATTTCAGCAACATAGATTAGATTAGATTAGTTCTACTTCAGTCCTGCACAAACAGTGCACGTGCTTTGTCAGTTTACGTACCCCGGGTTGACAATAAAATAGTTGGGAAAGTACTACAACGTTATTATAACGACATATATTTCGCCTAACAACACCCTAAGGAAACGTAGGTGTAAAGTAGGATCATAAATGTGGTAAACTCCATTTAATTGGGACACAACCAGCTGAGCATGTAAGTAGACCTAGAGGTGAGATATGCGATGCGATAAAGCATCATGAAACAACTCTATCACTTCGCTGCATTCGACGACATTGTTTGTGGCATCACCTAGACAAATACCTACGGAAGATAACAACTGGTTTTGAGGTGTGAATATCACCCAAGATGCAGAAGCAAGCCTCCGAGTGTGTCAACTAGCGTCATCCGTGAATCCAAAGAACACCTTTGATTCACTTGACATCTGCCACAATGAAAAAGATGACATAAATAATGACACATCCATAAAACAAAGAGACAAAAAACTATATAAGAACTACATATATGTACAAGAAGTCACCCAAGAAACCAACCTAAGAGTAATAGTTCTTGAGGTAGAGCCAATTTCTAGGCTCCTTCAAAGAATTTCCCTCAAATTCAACGAGATGAAAAGCGCCCTTCTTTAAAACCTCTTTCACAATGAAAGGTATGAACCACATGGGTTTTCACTTTCCTTCCCCCGGGGGATCCTTGTCTTGGTCATAGACCAGGACAAGATCACCTTTGGAGAAAATACAAGGATGAATAGACTGATCATATTGAAACTTGATTCATTACTTGTGAGCCTCATTGGCCAAGGCTGCATCATGACACTACTCATCAAGTTGCTTGAGATATAATAGGTGTTCCTCAAGTGGTGAAGTGTCTGGGAGTAACTCTACTGCCAACTTTAAATATGGGATCTGAAACTCAATAAGAAAGACTTCTTCCAACCCGTAAACAAGTTGAAAAGGTGAGAAAACGGTGGCATTCTTTATAGGCGTTCGGTAGGCCCATAATGTCGAGTACAAAAAAATGACAATTTGACTTGGCAGAATTGATCATTCATTGTAGAATAGTCTTGAGGGACTTATTCACATCTTCCACCTGACAATTCTCTTGTGGGTAGTAGCGTGATGAATGTTCTTGCCTCAACCCAAGCTTTGATGTTAACTTGGACATCATTTTGTTCTGGAAGTGACTGCCATGGTCATTGACAATATCCTTTGAGATGCCTAACCTTGCCACTATCTAGTTAAAAATGAAGAGAGTCGTTGTTTCTCCATCATTGTTAAATGTTGGCATAGCCTCAATCCACTTTGTGAAGTAGTCTACCACTACGATGATATAATGATGCCCCCTAGGTGAAGTTGGCTGGAATGTAGTAAAATCAATCCCCCACTTAGTTAAGGGAACAACAATGCTGACGAGAAACATGGGAGCAAGATGTGCCCTCATCTTCTGAGAGAAGATCTGACAGGGGTGGCACTTCTTGACCGACTCAATGCAATCCTTGATTAACGTAGGCCAAAAGTAACTAGCTCATAGAAACTTTTGGGTTGTTTCCAACCCAGCAAATGACCACCACATGCTCCAGTGTGGCAGTCTTTAAGAATGATCTCTACTTCCTCATGTATAAGGCACCGACGAAGAATGCAATCTACACCTCGACGATACAAAATTTCATTAAGTATGAGATAATTTTGTGCCTAATGGTGAATTCGTCGATGCTCGTCGCGGGAGGCGGAAGAAGGACACTTCAAATTCTGTAGATAGACTAGTATATCTCCATACTAGGGGTCCGAAGATACGATCAGAAAAATAGCTCCTTTAATAGGTGATTCTTCGGGCGTAACATCACTTGATTTGACTAGAAGTTCTTAAATAAGTTCTACAAAGACCAGTGAGTTTTTGGATTTCACGGAAACAAAATCCAAGTCAAATTCCCGGAGGATAACAATACATCTACTGATCTTTCTGCCAATGACTCATCGTGTCAACACATATTGAAATGGATTCACAACAACAATGACAGTGGTCTTACGAAGAAAAATATAATGACAGAACCGTTGGACAACATGCACTGTTACCAACACAAGCTTCTCAACATGGGAATAGCTGAGTTCCAACCCAACTAGGCCTCATCTTGGGTAATAAATCACGTGCTCCTCAATCAGATTGTCCTCTTGATCCAAGACCATGCTAATGGTCGACTCTGCGATGGATAGGTACAATAAGAAATATTTATTATAATTGGAGCAGAGGGGTAGACATATAGGCACATTTCAATGCTTCGAAAGAGCATTGAGCAACTTCATCCCAACAAAAAGGGACTCCCTTTTAGAATAAATGCATGAACCCTTTAGTGATCTCGTCATAGTTTGTGATGAAACACCAAAGAAAGTTCGCTTTACCTTGTAATATTTGAAGTTAGGGTATTGTGCACGGGGGAGGCAACTGAACTATCACCTCAACTTTAAGAGGATAGACCATGATCCCTGTTGTTGAAACTATGAAACCTAAAAGACAACCCGACATCACATAGAAACCACATTTGTTAGGATTCAAGCGAATCCAATAGTAGTGACATCGTTCGACTATTAGTCGAAGGTATGCGGAATGATCAAATCTCTTGTGAGATCGTGATGTTATATCATCGAGATAAGCCTCGACTATATGTCTAAGGTCGTGGAAATCAAAAGACATGCCCCACTGAAAAGTGGCTCCAGCATTCTTTAGGCCAAAAGGAATCTTAAGATAAGAAAATGTGCCTCACAGACAGATAAAAGTTGTTTTATGTTGGTCTTCGGGTTTGATCTAAATCTAGTTATATCCTAAAAAACCATCCATGAATGAAAATACCTCACAACCTGCACATTCATCGAAAATCTAATCAATGAATGGGGTGGAGAAATTATCCTTTGGACATGCCCTGTTCAATTCATGGAAGTCCATGCACATGCGAATCGTACCCTATATTTTTTTCACTGGAATGGGATTTGACACCCATTACGTCAATTGTATGGGGTAGGTAAAATCGGCTTGAAGCAGTTTCTCTACTTTAGCCTTAATAGTTGTCTCCTTCCAAGGATTCACTAGATGAAGCTTCTGTCGAACCAACTTGGTGTCAGGATAAGTATTTATCTCATGTTCGATGATTCTTGGATCAATTCTTCGCATCTCCTCATAAGATCAGGAAAAATCTCCGTGGAATTCCTTAAATAATTCTATGTAGATTCGAATCTCCCCGGGGGAGCAGTCTGTTTTGACAAAAACATTCTCCATGATGCCAGGGGTTATGGATATATCTATAGGGATCATTTCAGCGATACTTTCCATATTATCCTTGACGTAAACTGTGTGTTTAGCCAGAGGATTAATAGAAAAAAACTTGTCTCCAAACATAGTCAACACAAATTCGTCTACCTCTAATCTTCTTAACTCCAAGAGGAAATACGATATGTGATGGAGATCATCCCAGGCTCTATCTAGACCAATCAATTCCTCAAGAATCACCTCATTTGAGGGAAATACCGGTTCTAAAGAATTGGTATTGGAAAGGGAACCTTGAGCCCAAATAGGCTCAAGAACTGGATCTAAATCCCGTGTAGGAGTCTGTGTTACACATTATTTTGTTCACTCTCATGATGACCCGATAGGCATGTGTTCAGGCTTCCAAAAAAATCTTTCACATGAAGAAAATGGTTGATTTCTTCCCCTACAAGGAAAATTTTTAGAATGACGTCATAGGCTGACAGTGGTACATAGTGCAGAAATCAAGGATTTCTGCAGGTTTATATATGCCTAGCTTGTGGGATTTCCGCATGCTTCTATATAGGCAAGGTGCGATGACGCTTGAAGCTAAGGAAAGGAAGAAGTTTCATGAAGTTTCTAGAAGGAGAATCTTCTAGAATATGAGGTGGTGTTCATATGGTTGTGATCTTACTGGCTTTTCTGATTTGGTGGGATCATTCTCATCCTAGTAACCATTTCATTTTCTCCTATATAATAATGGATTTCTCATGGAAAAGGTTAAGTAAGGTCAAGCAAGATTGAGTAAAGAATAGGCTAAAGACTGTGTGGAGAATCCTGATACAATTGATGCTTGAGGCCTCAATTTTTCCATCAAGCCTTGTGGATTATCCTCATGCAAATTCAGCGCACGTGTATGTGTGTGTTGGAACAAAGGACCATCGAAAGGGAACTTGTGACATCAAGGCACTCTAGTTGTATCTTCAACTTTTACTTAATATGATACAACAACATGTCTCTTTCCCATAAAATCATTAGTATTTTATTACATGACTCCTTGATCACATGTTTGGGCTTCCATTGAATCTATAATTGTTTCTTTCACTTTGGTTGGTTTGTGTCATTGAAGATTTGATCTCACAAGAGCACCGAAGTGAAGCAGGGACAACAGAGATATAAGGAAGCAATATATAAAGGCATGTCATACTCTCCTTCTTTGGTGATAAATTCAATGGTAGTAACCTAGGGAAAGCGTCATGTCCTGTCTTGTTTTGTTCTAGATCCAGGTGGATCTAGGGAGATTAGTTTATGTCCACATTCACTGATTTATCCAATAACAGTTGGATCGGGGTCAACTAAATCTTGCTAGACAATATTGTACACAAATTCTGCTGCGGACAAGGGCATGGTCATGCTAGGCTGCCCTGTCCCTTCCATCATAGTTGATGGGGAAGGAAGAGTCCACGGTTCATGAAAGTAAGTTGTTCGAAGCGATGACACTTGAACATTTTATCCCTAGGCTAGTTGGAGGAAGTCAAGATAAGCTTGGCATCGCCAGAAGGAGATGGGTAATTGAAAGTACCCATTAATGGTGGGCACAAACAAACCCCTACATTGATGATTCTAGGTTGAGGGTTATCAATCATCGGGACCATGGATGCCCCTGATGAAGGGTCACGACGGGATAAGGACAAATAGTCAATGGTTACGATTCGGCTCTCATGTGGAAATAACAATACCTAAAAAACTGTGGCAACCACCGCATGCATTGCATAGGTCCAACTTCTTTCTAATAGAAGTTTGTAGTTGAGAGGCACATCGACCACTTTGATTCACACGATCTTCCCTCCTAACTACATGGGGAAAGAAGGAATGATTTCATGTGGTCTGAATGAACGATCGTCGAAAGAATTAAGCAGAGTAGGTGACGGAGAAAAAACGAGTTGGCCAATGGCCTTCCAACACATCAAGGACATCATGCAAGTCAATATGCCTTCATGAACCACCATGCGAAAAATATTTCGGGTAAAATATTTTGTGGGGTAAGCACTACTATCTAAAACACAATGTTGTAAAGGAGACAAGGTTTCAAGTTAGTCGTATCGAGAATGATTGTTCCCAGATTACAATTCTCTACAGATCCCAAGGTGAATAAAAGAGACTTTCTCTGCCAAGGGAATCTCTAGAGGACCTCCAAAGCATACATCACGCAAGGGGTTTGTGAAAAATCCTCCACCACGGATTATTTTTGAGCGGCCCTCGCAGTTGGATTATGAGAAGATTTCTTGAACACACCTTTTGAGATGTGTTTCATTGTTTTTCCCATCGTCTTCTCAATCTAGAGAGGAATAGGTGGGTTTGTGGCTTCTTTACTCTTTTTGGTAGACTCTGATATTATGTAATCATGTTCCCTGATCACTATATAAGTGTCACCTTTCATCATATAAACGTTCATGGCTGAGGAATTACTAGAATATGAGGGGGGTACCTAACTTCCCCCATCCGCGGTCAAAGAGGCTTGAGTCATATTTTTCCCATGTGGAAATGGGTTCATTAGTATAACAGTCTATTTTTGTGCCAACAACTTATGGGCCTCTGGAAGTCGAGGGCACAGGTGATTCGAATGGTCCTTCAGGCAAAGTTTACATAGATACTTTGACTTTCTCTTCTCTGTGTTGCCCCCTCCAGCATTGTTATTAGGTTTCTTATCCCCTTTACCCTTCTTGTTTCGTTGTTTTTTCTTTCCTTCAGTCTTCTAGTTGGCCTTCGGGTTCGTCGAATGCACACTGTGTATGTCCAACGTTTGGGTAGGGGGAACAACCGAACCAGTTGTCTAGTTGGTCGTTGTTTGTTGTATCAAAAATTGTTGTAATCGATTTGACAATTGATTAGTGGACTTTCCTTGTGTTGAACCAACTATACCATCGACATGTGGTCCATAATTTTTTATGTCCTTGTCAAGGATGGACTATGGCACATCTAGAAAAATCTCATAGAGTAAACTAGACTAAGAGTATATCAGTTCGAGTTGTTGCACTCTCATTATCACCTCCTCCTCTGAAAATACTCTTGAATTTGCAACATCCTTGGATAATTATGGTACCAAAGACTTCAGGAACCACTCTAGCAAGAAATCATGTGGGACCTATACCTCAATCGAGCTCTTCCGTCGCCGCCATTCTCGGATGTGATCTGAGATATGATCGGCCTTTGTCTTCTCAAAGTTGGCTAGCAATTCAGTGTTGGAATCATATCTCACGAGTAGTTGGAAATGGTTTAGGAAGACCATCGCCAAGTCACCAAAATAAGAATATCTTGAGCGGTCAAGTTTGATGTACCATTTCACGGCACCCCCAATAAGAGTGAGTTGAAACAGGAGAACTATACAGAGTCATCTCGTAGTGATTTTGATGAGCACCATAGGTGAAAATTTGTCACATGATCACCCGGGTCTTCGCTAGGATTTCCTTTGAATTTCAGAATATCCGAGGGAAACTTAGTCAGCATAGGAGGCCAATGCGGATCATGAAAAATAGGGTCGTTAAGAAACATTGACAAGTCTGGCAGGTGTAACTTTGCCAGAAACGGTAGTTTGGGTTGGGTACTATGTATAGGAAAAAGGGGGCTTGTAGTTTGACTTGCACCAGGTTGCCAAGAAAATTTGGGTTGTTGGCTAGGGTTCTGGTAGACACCATGGTCTTGACTAGCGTATGGAAACTACATTTGTTGGGATATCATCGGTTGATTCCTGTAATTGGATGATGAGGGTTGGGCGGGAATTTATCCCTACATTGTGTTCCAAAGATTCTAGAAGGGGTTTCCCCCTGTCGATCCGATGGTCATAGGTAAAGAGCCTTTCCCATGGTTCCATTAACCATGGAAGGGGTTGCCTTTGGTCAACATCCCTTGTGAGGGAACTAATCCCTTCCAAGGATTCCAAAGTCCTTGTGAGGAGAAAACTCTTACACTTTCCCCCTGTGTAGGGATAGTGCCCTGCACAGGATTATGTTGTCCAAAACTAGGGTTTCCCTTGGTCGATAAGAAAACTAACGAAAAAGTGGTATTACCAAATGCATCGAAAAAAGAGAATGACATGGATCCCACCGGCGTGGTGTAAGAAGAAGGTCATAGACTACCTACTCCAAAACATTTGTAGTTATCGCTCGACCCTATAGGTGGCTAGAAAGCATTACCGAGTGAGGGGGAAGGAGGAGGTATGTGACCCCCACTATAAGGGACTGGATTATAGGAAACTGAAGTGCCTTGAATAGACCCTTGCAAGAGAGCGTTGGAACTCCCTACCCCCAGACCCATGGTCTATAACGTGGAGTAGGTAAGGATGGAGTTCGTGTCGAAGCTAAGCATCTCATATGAAAACAGAGGGCCCATCGTACTCTGTGTAAATGGAGCAGTAGTCACCACCGTTGATGGTATCAGACCACTGCCCAAGGTAGAGGGATTCGAGACCACTATGGTCCAGACCGACGAAGGTGGGTTAGGAGGTGGAAATTGGAATACCCCCTATGGCAGAAGTTGTTAAGGGAGTGTGAGGACTCTTGGACGAATTAGTAGCATTTGCTTCCATGGTTTCTTGTAAGAATATTCGACGCTTGTAAGGTGTTAACCTCTAAGGGACAATTTTTACCATGATTGGTGCCTACAAGTCAGTGATTGGAGGGTTAGCCAGCCCAAGAGATTTTGATCCAAGGTTATAAATAGTAGGTTCCTCCGGATTTGAATAATCTCCTCTCGGAGATGGCTTGAGCATAGTTTCTTATGGCCCGGTCACTTCGAATGACCCTTGTTGGTCAAGTATTCACTGTAACAGTGGTGGTGGTGGCTCCAATGTAACCAACAACAGGACCAGAATCCTACATGATCAGCGAAGCTCTTGATAGTCCACTTTTTGAAATGATCAATGACATAGTAAGGCTTTCACTAGAATTTAAAACCAAAACACACACTAGAAAATTTCCTGTAAGATAAACCAATCAAACCACTATCTAGTTGGAGAATCAATTACGCCAGCCAACACTAGAGAAACTTACCTGTGTAAGTGCAACTCGAATATGGAAGCACCCTTTAGGTATACTCTGCAAAGTGTGACCCGAAGTTTGTCTTAGGTACCACAGTATACCCCCGTAGTCACCTGTGTGAGTCTCTAGAATAAAGGAAACTAAGTTTCTAGCTTGTAAACAGTCACCAAGCAGGTACAGTCGATAGTTGGGTGGACCGCAATGAGAAGGATAACAAGTCTGAAACCTACCGAGGGTATCGAAAGCAACTATTATGGAAGACAACTAAGGATATCGAACGGATTTGAGGTCCACGAAGCTGCGTAGGCAGATGCAAGCGACAATGTCCTACGATAGATCCTCAATATTCATTCCCCACTACGTTTAGTCCAGCTTTGGAGGGGTTATCTTCGCTACCTTTCCTCATGCGACATCGTTTTTAGCCCTTGTGTTAGAGGGGGGTCCTAGATAAATTTCACGTCACTGGACTTTAACACTCCATAGCTCTGACTCCAATATTTGTTTAAAATCCTTGAAGGGTTTCCTCTCCAACCTAATTCAACGCTCTAACCCTAAACTAGTTCATTGACCCTACAAACATAAAAGTCTAGTTAATTTTAAATTTAGTGTTCATTTTAATGGTTTGTTTTAACTCAAAGGATATGGCAATGAAACTAGTGATGTTTATGAAAGACGAAAAGAGAAGAAATAAATGAAACTCTAAAAGAAAAAATACTTCTTGTCAACAATAAAGATTTACAACTAGCTCTGTGTAACCAACTTTTTCATAACTAACTATTTTCAAGATCTTTAAAAAGAAGACCTAAAACGAAATTTTTCTCGACTACGAGCTACTTAAGTTCTAAGAAATTAGTAAAGAACTTAAAAATTGAACTCTTTCTCCTTTCAAGTAAAATAACTAACCCTAACTACTTTACCAAACTAAGAATGAAAAAACTTTTTCTTTTTTGGAAATGCTTTAAACAGGAAAAACTTGAAATAAATCTTTTTTTTCTCTTTTCTTTAAAGTGGGTGAAAAGGGGAAAAGAAATACAAGACAAGACTGAAACTAACCTTTGGCCCACTGTGGATCATGGGGAGTCACTAAAGAAACCAAATAGGTTTATCAACAAACTCAAAGACTTGCCTAAAACCCTTTTAGCAGTAAGCACAAGAAATGTTCAAAAGACAAGCAAACTGACATCTAACCCAAGCTATGACTATAAAAACAGAGACACTGAACTCTGTCAAGAAACCCTGAGAAGTAAAAACTCAATTAGAGAAGAGGTTGATTGCATCTTCTTAAAAATGGTCTCTCGAACCAGGTACACTATCGATGCCTAAGCAGCTTGCATATGTACGAGGGTTGTCTATAAAGCAGGGTGCATATGTACGTTTCCTAACCCACATCAGGGCACGTACACCTCTATACTTCTTCAAAAAGGAAATAAAACAAACTGACCGACAGGGCAGGGAGAACTGGTATAGCACCAACAGGTGACCAGAATCCCTTAAAAGACTCAACAGACTCAAAAGAAACTTTAAAGGTACAAAAACCAATCAAACAACCAAAACAAATCCCCTAAAACCCTAGAGGCTTCCCAAGTATGGTCGCGAGTTATGCTAGTGGGAAAACCACCCCTTAAGACTACAGTAGGTTTTAGACTGTAGGCAGATCACAATTGTCTAAAAGTTGACTACTTTTATAACTACCCCAAACATACCCCAGACTTATACAAGAAAATCAAAAGTGAGAAGGATCGGGTAACTGTACCTCTACTCCGCATTCACTGACTGCAAACCTCCTCCCAAGGTTGATCTTCATTCAAAGACAGAAAAATAGAAAGCTACAAGCATGAAATTCATATACAAATAAGGGTTATATATTGGAATAAAAACATAAATCAAATGGAAACATTCGATACACCATGATTTGGGATAGGAAAAGTACTTATTTTATTGATAATACAATGATCACTTACAACCAAAGCTGGTTGAAAAGTACTTATTTTATTGATAATACAATGATCACTTACAACCAAAGCTGGTTATTGCTCCATAAACCTAGTCTGGGATCCTCTTCACCAAACTCCAAGTGCACCTCCATATGGATTCTCCTCTCAACCTTCTTCTTGGGAAGTATAATTGGTTTCTGATGGATGAAGAAGGGCAAATTGGGGAATTCTGAGGCAATTCTCACAGAAGGGTTGCAATTACTTGGGGCAAGGAGGGGATGTGAAACGGGAAAAGTTTCATTTTTCTTATGTCTAGATGTGGAATGAGACCCCAACACATCCTTTTATATGACAAAAGGATGGTTATTCGGTTGGGTGATAGACTATAGGTGGTGGATTAGTTGGGAAACTACCCAATAGCCCGTAATCTCAACGAATTCCTTACAACTTCTTTTTTTGCAAATTTTGCAAGTATACGTGGGTTGTAGTGGTGCAACATGCATATGTACATGGGTTGTAGTGGTGCAACAAACATATGTACGTGGGCAATATTGGTGCAGGGTGCGTACATCTTCAAAAAATGGGGTTTTTAGAAGAGCAATTCAATGATTGCTTGGAAAAAAATGCAATAAGAGGGCCAAAGGCTAGACATGCATATGTAGATCAATTCAAGGTTATAATGTAACACCCTGTTTCCCCCAGTTTGTAAAAATAACTGGACTGGCCCAGAACT
>CBVK0100635424.1:0-11371 GCA_900067695.1 Picea abies | reverse complement strand
TGATGTTGGTACATCTTGATGAGTCATAGTTGATGAGTAGTTGATACATGATTGGTACATACGTGGTACATGGTTGGAGGCACTTGTTAGTAGTATTGTTGATACATGGTTTATGGATGATGTAACATACTTGTATCGGTATATTATTAGAAGAACATATTGATATTGGTGATGATTATGAGTTGTTTTGTTATGCTTGGTTGATGAACATCTTTGAGAGTTGTCTTGGTGATTGATCTTGGTGAGTAGATATGATTTAGTTGATAAGATTGATGAGACAGATTGTTTGGATAGGTTGTTGAGGCATGCTATTTGTACAGGTTTGGTGCATGGTTGATGCACTTGTTCATGGTACAGGTTGAGGTACAGGTTGGTGCATGGTTAATGCACTTGTTTATGGTACAGGTTGATTACAGGTTGTTTGGTACAGGTTGGTGCATGGTTGATGCACTTGTTTATGGTATAGGTTGATTACAGGTTGAGGTAAATTGATGCATGGTTCAGGTTATTGGTGCAGGTTGATTGATACGGGTTTACAACAGTATATCTCACAATGATAGTGTGCCAGTGGTTCCATCATTCTACTTATAGGGAATGGCAGTTGGACAGGGCAAGGACAGGTGGTTATAGCCAAATTTTGGTTGTAGACGAAGAACATAGGGGGTTGTAGCTTCCTTCTGGTTGTATCCAGAGAATTGGGGAGTTGGAGCTTCCCTCAGGTTGTAGCATGAGAAACTAGGGGTTGGAGCCTCCTTCCAGTTGCATTTGGAAAACAAAGGAATTTGGTGCTTCCAATGAATGTAATTCTTAAATACATATAAGAAAAAACATTATGTGGTTTTCTCTCACTTTGGGTTTCCATGTAAAACAATGGGGTACTATGTATGTGTATGATTGCTCATTTGTTCATTTTTTATTTACTTTGCAACTATGGGATGATAATTCTACATTGATATAACACTTGCATTTTATGGTGAAAAAGGATTAAATTTATCTATTACTGATTCACCCCCCTCTTAGCAATCCAACAATTGGTATTAGATCTGGTTCCTTCAGGAAACAATTTAACCACTGGAAGGAGATCATGGATTATTCTAAGAATGGAGTACCAATGTTTAATGGTCAGAATGGTTTTAAGTATGATATGTGGAGTGGAAGGACAAAAGTATTTTTACAGGCACATGGACATTATATTTGGCTATCAGTTGTTATAGGATATGATAGTTCAAAAAGGGAAAAGACTGCAGCCAAGAAGGAATTGAAGAAGAATAAAAAAATAGCAATGGATTTCATCTGGGAAGGATTACCTACTCTGGTAAGAGAAAATTTTGGTAAATGTTTGTCATCAAAAGAACTTCGGGATAACTTACATGACATATATTACTCACCCTTCACATATTCATAAAATGCCAAATAAGATGAAGATACATATCAAGAAGAATTATGTTCACCATGTCAAATAGATTCAGAAGATGAAGAGTACATAATCACCAGAGGTATGTTGTCTTGTTTTAATCGTGAAAAACATGGGCATCTTGAAATAGAATGCCATGAAAGAAATGAGACAAAAAAACTAATTGAAAAGGAAGACAATTATGAAGCAGAATTTATTAGTGCTTTAGATGAACTAAGAGAATAAAACAAGTCACTCAAGAAAGAATTGATGATACAAAAGGAAAGTGTTCACATTTTTGAAGAAGCCCAACAAGTCATTGAGAACTTAAGAACTCAGCTAGAAGAAGCCATAAATATCAAAGAAAATATTGAATATCAAAAGAAGTATTTGGAAGCCAACATAGAAGCACATAAGGAAAAGTAGAAATGAGAGAGAAGATATTGACAAATCATTTTAAGAAAAGAACTAACGATCTAAACCATCTTGAGGCATAGTTTGGTCGAGAAGAGAAATGACTTGAAGAAGAAATAATCACATTAAAAATTCATCTTGAAGAAGATAAATGAACAGAAGAAGTCATGAAGTCTTAGATAATGAAGAAAGAAGAAGAGGTTGAGAAGATTGAAGAAGAAGTTGTCACATTGAGAAGTAAAATCATCAAGCTCAACAAGAACATTGAAGAGACAAAAATATCCACATCAGTTATAGAGAATTAAGAGAAGCACTCAAGGTTGCTAGAAAACAAGAATGAAGAAAATAGAAAGAGTTATGCAGAAGTACTCAAAGGAAGGAATCATGGTCAACCAGAATCTAAGAAAACTATTGAAGATACATCTTCAAGAAGACCATTCATGTTCAAGACACAAAAAAGATTCAATCATGATCATGATCAGTGAAGGTAGAAATTCAGAAAGACTACACCACAAAGAAGATCATTCACTCCCATGTATGCAAATTTATTTTACGGTCATTGTTTTTATTGTACTAATTTTGTACATAAGGTTGCATATTGCAGGGATTATAAAAGAAATGTTCAAGCAATAAGTGCATATGTGGCCCCACGTAACATTGAATGTTACAAATTTCATAACTATGGACACATAGCTAGTGATTGTAGAAGCATGATCGATACTTCCATGAAATAGAACACTAATATCAGATATAATAAAGTATGGATAAGAAAACATGAAGAACAAGTGAACAAAGACGAGGTCCTAGAGATCGCAAGATTAGCAATAAAACAAGATGAAGAAAATTCTACAGAGAAAAAGAAAGATGCTAGATACAGAAAGGTTTGGAAAATAATTGAAAGAAAAGAAGGACATGTAAATAAGGAACGGGTTCAAGAAATTGTACTTTCATGCATTGTAGTGAAAGATGAATCCACATATAGAAAGAAATAAGTCATAGCTCAGAGAGATGATGAATCTACCAATGAATATGATGATGAATCTACCAATGAATATGATGATGAATCTACCAATGAATATGATTATGAATACACATTAGAGAAGGAATTGTTCTGAGCCATCCATCTTAGAGACTCCAAGGTAATATGAATATTATACAGGGGGATTCTATGTGATAGCTATGACAGACCAAAGAACCATCCTTCGAACATCTTGTAGAGTTTGAGAAGACAGATCCAGAGCAGTCAGTTAGCAGAAGTACAATTTGATGGATTAATCAAGACTTCATGATAGTATAGTCATATGGGTCAGCATTATGGACAGTTACACAAGTAGTGTCTTGGACAGTATGGATGAGAGCATGGATTCATAAATTGGTTCAAAGAGTGGTTCAGAGACAAAGGAACATTATCATAATGGATGATAATTACACAATAAATGGCTCGAACAATGGTTTCCAAATTGAAAGATATTTTTGGACACATGTAGTGCATACACCAGTTCACATTCAAAACAGAGTAATTCTTAGAAACAACAATGACAAAACTCCCTATGAACTATGGAAAGGAAGCACAAACAACAACCTCTACATCAAGGTAAATCAAGGTAGTATTTTATTAATTGAAATTTATGTTGATGATGTTTTTTTTGGAAGTACTAATGACAGGTTAAGCCATAAATTTGCAAAGGATATGAAGAATGAATTTGAAATGTCATTACTTGGAGAACTATCCATCTTTTTGGGTTTTCATATATGTCAAAAAAACCAAGGAATTTTTATTTCTCAAACTAAGTATATTAGAGAAATGCTAAATAGGTTCATAATGGAAGATTGAAAACCAATTACCTCTTATGCGAACTAATTGCAAGTTGAGAAAAGATGATGATTCAAAGTCTATAGACCAAAGGTAATACAGGTCAATGATTGGTAGCTTACTATATGTGACAACATCTAGAACATATGTAATGCAGGAAGTTGGACATGTGGCACAATTTCAAGAAACACCAAATGAATCACATGTCTTAGTAGTAAATAGGATTTCTAGATATCTCAAAGGAACAAAAGAGTTTGTATTATGGTATCCAAAAGGAAAGGATCTATCACTTATTTCCTACACAGATGCAGATTGGGCAGGTTGCATTGATGACTGACGAAGCACTAATGGAGTAGTATTCTACTTGGGTGAGCGTTTAGTATCATGGTTAAGTAAGAAATAATAATCAATATCCTTATATACAGCCGAGGTAGAGTATATTTCAACAACATCATGTTGTACACAGGTTCTATGGATGAAAAAAACTCTAATAGATATACAGGTTGAGTATGATGAGCCCATTCCAATCTATTGTGATAATACAAGTGCCATCATTATCTCAAAGAACCTGGTGATGCACTCCAAGATGAAGCACGTTCCAATCAAGTTTCACTTTCTACAGGAATAAATTGCATAGAAGAACATTTGAGTTGAATATGTGGGAACAAAAGAACAAGTGGCAGACATCTTTACAAAACCTCTTCCACAATAAGCCTTTGAGTATCTTCACTAGAGACTAGGAGTAATTTGTACTCCAAAATGAATGCTTTTGAATACTTATCTTATATTTCTTAGATGTACACGAGGAAGCACCATAAATAGGACAATTCAGGTTGGGAGATCAGTTTCAGGAAGAGTTCTGTTAGGGGGAGCATCCCCGGATGGAAAGATACCTTTGCCATTGATGAAAAAGGGGGAGAGATTTATCAGATGCAAAGGTAAATGCTTAGAGAGAGAGAATAGAGGAGTGTTTCCAAGGGGACCGATTGTCACAAGGGAAGAATGAGTGATATGACTTCAGAGTGATACCCTTTGTCAAAGGGGGAGATATTACTCATATGAAGGGAGAGAGAGTAATAAGAGTCTTATAAACACAAAGAAAAATCAAAGGCATGTAGACAGGGGGAGAAACCCCAAGGAGAGTTCAGTTAGGGGGAGTATCCCCAAAGGGAGTGTTGACATTGTCGTTATAAGTGTAGTTGTAATTAATGGCAAACATTATTATTGGCAGAGCATTTGACAACCATTACTATTGGCAAAGAAACATTAACATTGGCAGATATTTTCAAACAAAATTTTTGTTAACATTATGGAGGTCATTAATGGCAAACATTATTATTGGTAGAGAATTCGATAACGATTACTATTGGAAGAGAAACATTATCATTGGCAGAGCTTCTTAAACAAATTTTTTGTTAGCATTATGGAGTTCAGCGTTATGGAGTTTGTAGGCATTGATGTTATGATAGGAGTAGACATATGCCAAGTTGTTTTCACTACAAATGACACATACCACAAATAGTGCATCACCAAACTACTTGTGTGCATCACCAAACTGTCTGCGCATATGAGTTATGGAGTTTGTTGATGTTATGACAGGTGTAGAAATATGCCAAACTGCTACGCGCATCACCAAACTGTCTGTGCATCACCAAACTGCCTGAGCGCATCACCAAACTAACTGCGCATACATATGTCAAACTACTATCACCACGAATAGCTCAGATACGTGTTGCTCTGAGAATGCAATGGAATTTGACTATGCCATATAGGAAATCTCCTTTTTTCTTAGTGCGTGAGGGATTTAAAAAACTTCAACAGTTATAATTCAACGATGAAGATGCTTTGATGAATCTCATCAAAGGGTAGCTATGCATTGCTTGGATCATTCAATCCAAGGGCAGTTTGTATAGTTATAATCAATTACAAATATTAAAACGAATACTTGAAGGGGATTCGAAATGTATTTTTATATATAGCATGCTTGCCATGAAGAATGAGTGTGAAAAGGAAAGATATGGAAGTGGGAGCTATTGCTCTTGGAAATATAGGAGGAAATTCATTTTATATCTGTAAATTAACATGAACAAAAATAAATATATATAGAGACAGTGAGAAGAAATGATGAACACAGAGCAAAGATTAAGGAGAGAAGACATATGCACAGATTGATGAATTAAAGAGGTACAGGTCCAAAGGATTCATGCACAAGAAACTTCTCAAGCAACAAATTATGTTCATAGATATGAATATGTAGACATAGATGGAAAACATAGGGGTTGAGATACTGAAGGTATTCATGTCCAAAGGTTCTTTAAATAGAAGGTTCATAGGTATGTATGAATGTTAAAGATTAGTGATGGTATTGATTACTTTGATCAAAGGTGTGTATGAAAGAATGATTTAAATGCTTAATCATTTGGCAGAGAAGAAAATAAGTTGGTTTGCATATTCTTAGTGATAGAACAATATTATCAGGGTGGTAGGGAGGAGAAAGGGGAGACTGTAAAAGTCTCTTGTACAAGTTGGTGCTAGTACATCTGGGAGGTGTAGCTTCCATTCAGTAGGTGTTGAAGAAACAAAGGTAGCATCCTCATATAGGTTGTAGCTCAGATAAAATAAGAATGTAAAGAGAAGTTGGAGCTTGCCTTTCATTCATAAGAAGAAGAGGTTTTTCCTTTTTGGGTTTCCTCGTGAAAATCTCTGTGTCATTGTCTATTTATATGATTGCATGTTAATTGATTTGAATAATTTGCAGTAAGACATATAGTAAAAGGCATAATCTGTGTTCTTTAAGTAATCTATTTAAAGAACGGAAAGAAATTTTATATAACTGATTCACCACCCCCCCAGTTAGGCTATCCTGTTCAACAATTGGTATCAGAGCCATGTTTACTTCAAGATTCAGTTTAATCACTAGAAGTTTGATCTTTAAAAATGGAAAAAAAATCTGATTTTACTAAACATGGATTACCTCTATTTGATGGACATAATTATGCCTTTTGGAGTATCAGGATGAAGTTGTTTTTGCAGTCTCAAGGAGTAGATGTTTGGCAAGCTATGTTGAATGAATATAAGGCTCCAACAACAGTTCCAACAGATGATGCAGGGAATAAACTCTATGAAAGTAATTCCAAATCTATGTATGCAATACTTAGAGGATTGACAGGTTCAAAATTTGTTAAGGTAATGCATTGTGAGTCAGCAAAAGAATTATGGGACAAACTGAATAAGTTATATGAAGGAGATACTAAGGTAAAGAATGTTAAATTACAATCATATAGAAGTCAATTTGAAAGTTTAAATATGGAAGAATCTGAAGATATAGCTACCTATTTTTTACGTATTGATGAAGTAGTCAATACTATGAGAGGTTTAGGAGAAATAGTTGAAAATGTTATTATTGTGCAAAAAGTGCTTAGATATTTACCTACAAGATTTGATCCCAAGATATCTTCTTTAGAAGAAAGAACTAATATTTCTACTTTACTAATGGATGAGTTGCAAGGAATACTAACAGCATATGAGATGAGGACATCTAATGAGAATACTTCCAATAAGGAAGCAACTTTCAAGGCAACAAAGAAGGACAAGAAAAAGGTTGAAATAGAAACCAATAATCATGAGGATTCAGAAGAAGACATGGAAGAAGCTAACTTTGTCAAAAATCTAAAAAGAGGTACTGGCAAGTACAAAGGTAAAATCCCTCTCAAGTGCTTTAATTGTGGTAGAATAGGGAATTTTGCTTCTAAGTGTCCGTACAATAAACATTCTGATGGAGAAGAAGAAATTAACAACAAAACCAAAGAATATAAGAAATTGTATAAGAAGCCATTTCAAAGAAATTTTTATAAAAAGAAAAGTCTATTCATCAAAAATAATAGTGAGTCCTCAGATATAGATGAAAGTGATGAAAGTACAAATATAAGACTTTTTATGGCTATGGAAAATAAGAATGATGAACTTATTGAAGAAGAAGAAGGTGAAGTTGACTTGGAAGTTGAACTTGTAAGTGCTTTGTCTGAATTAAAGAAAGTAAGAAGATAATGCAAACAATTTAAAAGAGAGATTAAGAGTTTAGATCAAGAATTACAGAAGTCAAACAATTTAATTGAAAGCACTAAGATCATGTTAGTTGACTTAAAACTTAAAATAGAAGAAGCTAGAGTGACTGAAGAAGCTCTAATAGTGTACTTGTAGATAAGGATAAGGAAAATGAAGGTTTAAAACTTGAAGTAGTTTTATTAACAAAGAAAGTACAAAAAAATAACATGAATCATAGTTCTCAAGTATTGGATCAAATTATCTATAGTCAAAGATCAACTTATGATAAGACTGGAATTGGGTATAAGTCTGAAGTTACTCATACAAGCTCTAGTTCAAGTTTTGAAAGCAGGTACAAAGCATACAAATGAGAAAAATATCTACAAGCAAAAGGGATCAGAAAAGCAAGAAGATAATCAGAATTCAACAGTGCATAGAAAAAGTTATGGAAGACATCAAAATAGGTTTGAAGGTTATTGTTTCCTTTGTTATAAGTATGGACACAAAGCAACTTTCTGTAATGTGTTTTCAAGAAGTATAAGTGCACATAACAGTCATGGCATATCTAGATTTGAATATGAAAGAAGACATGATAAATGTATTCAAAACAATGTGAACAAATCACATAATAGATTTGATGCTTTGAAATTTGAAGTTGAATGCTATAGGTGTAATAACTTTGAACATATTTCAAGAAAATGTCTAGTGAATTTTCAAAAATCTGTTATAAATCAATACACAAATCTTAAAACTAGTTATTGGAAAAGGAAGAATGATCATTTAGAAATTGAAGAGTGAAAACTTGCTTTACAAGCTGATCATAAAGTTAAGTGGTGTGTGGACAGTGGATGCTCAAAACATATGACAGACAAAAAACAAATCTCTGATTCTTTAGATGAAAGAAAAGAAGGTTCAGTCACATTTGGTAATAATCAATCAACTTGAATAGTTGAAAGAGGCATTGTTTGTTTGAACAAAGACATAATGGCTGAAAATGTTTTACTTGTTGAAAATATGGAACATAACTTGTTGAGTGTAAGTCAAACATGTGATAAAGGGCATCTTATGATATTTGATTCTAAACAATGTCAAATCAGGGATGTTAAAACAAATCAGTTAGTTGGAACAACTACATGGACAACAAATAATATATACATCTTAGATGAAAAGGATGGAAATTGCTATCTTGGACATGAAGATGAAAGTTGGTTATGGCATAAAAGACTTGGACATATTAACTTTGACAATTTGATTCAGTTAAATAAAAAGGAGGCAATAAGGAACTTACCTGTCATAAAGAATCTTTCTAACTCCATTTGTAAACAATGTCAACATGGTAAACAAACTAGAGTCAAGTTTAAAACAAAGGAATATTCTACAACAAAACCTTTGGAAATAATACATGCTGATGTATGTGGACCTATGAGGACAACAGGTCTAAATGGTGAAAGATACTTTCTATTATGTGTGGATGATTTTACTCTAATGACTTGGTTGTTTTTGTTGAAAAAGAAGTCTGAAACATTTATAGTTGCTTTCAAGTTTTCAAAGAATTGATTGAAAATGAAATTGATATGAAGATTAAATGCTTAAGGTCAGACAATGGAGGAGAGTTTTTTTCAAATGAATTTAATAATTACTGTGATGAAAATGGAATTAAAATACATTTCTTTGTTACAGAAACACCTCAGCAAAATGGTGTTGTTGAAAGAAAAAACATAACTGTTATGGAAATGGCAAGAACAATGTTAAATGAGTCCAGATTGAATGACATGTTTTGGCCTCAAGCTGTTCACACCGCTGTACACATATTGAATATAAGTTTGCTAAGAAATAATACTGATAAAACACCCTATCAATTATGTAAAGGAAGACCAACAAACATAAAACATTTTAGAATTTTTGGGAGTAAGTGTTACATTAAAAGAATTGATAAAAATCTGGGAAAATTAGATTCTAGAATTGATGAAGGCATATTGGTTGGATATTCATGTTCAAGAAAGGCTTATAAATGCTATAATTTTAGATTAAGAAATATTGATGAATCTATATATGTAAAGTTTGATGAGCTCTCATTTTTGAAGTCCAAATCTAAACAAAAGGATCAATAAATACATGAAATATATGACAAACATAAGATGGATAAAGATGTAAGTGAAACAAAGGAAACTAAGACTGATGATAATGAACAGTTAATGCCTACATCAATACATGGTACAACTCCATTCAAAATCATAACTCCATCTAAGACTCCAAGAAAAAGAATACAGAAAAATTATCCCGAAGAACAAATCATTGGTGACATAAATTCAGGCATTGGAACAAGAAGTAGAAGGCTAGAATCCATCTCAACCCATGAACAGGTATCACTAATTTATTTGATTGAACCCAAAAATATTGAAGAATCAATTAAAGATGAATATTGGATGAAAGCAATGAAAGAAGAGATTAAACAAATTGAAAAGAATAAAACACGGAAATTGGTTCCTAGACCATTGAACAAGAATGTTATTGGGGCTAAATGGCTTTTAAGAAATAAGATGGATGAAGCAGGAAAAATAACAAGAAATAAAGCTAGATTGGTTTGTAAAGGGTATGCACAAGTAGAAGGAATTGATTATGGAGAAACTTTTTCTCCTGTTGCGAGAATGGAATCTATTAGGTTGTTTTTAGCCTATACTAGTTCTAAGAACATTAAAGTTTATCAAATGGATGTAAAATTTGCATTATTGAATGGTGATGTATAAGAAGAGGTATACATGGAACAACCAGATGGTTTTCAGATACAAGAAGTAGAACAATATCTCTACATGTTGAAAAAGACTTTATATGGACTAAAACAAGCACCAAAGGCTTGGTATTCCAGGCTTGATAACTACTTAAGGCAACAAGGATATAGGAAAGGTAACACTGACAGTAATCTCTATATCAAAGAAGAGAATGATAGCTTGGTCATTGTATAAATTTATGTAGATGACATTATTTTTGGAAGTGATGATGAGAAATGTTATCGCTCTGTTTGTAGGACAAGTTAAGGAGCTTGAAGGCAAGATTCAAACTGGTGTAACAGGAGCTTCCCCACCCACTGTCACCTCGATGGGGAGCTCTTTCTATCTAGGGTGGCTAATCCCAAGGGAGATGTCCCTAGTAATCTAGGGTGTTGAAAGAGAAAATATCAAGGGTTTAAGGCTCAAAGGTCAAAGTAGGTTTTCCCCTTCACAGATTACTGCCAAGAGAGATAGTCAAAGGGAAGGTATTCCACTGAAAAAGGGCACATGTTTGTGAGACAAGGAAAATAAAACTAAAAAGTGAAAACAGTGGTTAGTACTTCAATTGCTAATGACTATCTTCAATATATATGAGAAATAATAACATGTAATTATTGACGAAGTCAATGATTGCAAATAAAGACAATGGCTTATAATATTGCTTCTTCAATAAATACAAAATGATACTTGCATTCAATGTACAAAATCAATTCTTGAGTTATCACAACGCATTAAATGTGCTTATACATATATATAAATATTGTTGTTGCATCACTATACTACTAAGGGTGACGTCAGCCCTACTCTAGGTTAGTTTTGGTAAATATTGAGGTGAACGTTTTTCTTATTAGGTCAATGAAAATATTAAACACTTCAATATCTATCAACAAATGACTTAGCCACAATTTTAATACCAAGAAAAAGTTCATAAGAGGCAAG
>CBVK0100635423.1:0-11371 GCA_900067695.1 Picea abies | reverse complement strand
AGGTGAGGGAACTATACCCTCATCTTCAGATAGACTGAAAATAGTCTTTTGGAGGTCCAAAAGCTTTCCAATGGGGAGGTGTGATCCAGGGGATCAAATTTTGCTCAAAATTCAAAGTGCTCAGAATTGCTTCAAATCAAACAAGAGCATAGGCCTCGTCATCATGAACCCAACGCAACTCATTTGGGTTCAAACGGACGTTGAATGAGAGAGATGTCATGTTCTGTTCAAAACGACAAACAGGCAAAAAAAATGTGTTGACTGTATAGTCCGTATGGATGCTGACGTGGCAGATCATACGACACATGGCAGAGTCGTACGACACATGGTAGGTTCGTATGACATGTGGCAGGTGTTGGTTGGTAGGATTGTGGACGAGTTGGCATATGACACGTGTCATTGATGGTGAATGAAATGCTGACACGTGGCCCACTCAGTGGTTGCCACATGTCACCATGGCCTTGGCTTAAAATTTATGTTGTTGGTAGGATTCGACCTTGCGACCTTTGGGCAGGGGTAAAACCTTGGGAAGGGCCACCCAACCGGCATGCCACCACATGTTTCTTATTATATATATAGCAATAAATTTATTTAAATTGAAATGTGTTGTGGGTTGGGGCGCGGTCCGGGCCGGGGCTTAGCCCCAGCCCCCGGTCTTATGTATATACAATAGAACCTTTGGTGCACGTCTCCGACCATTTCCATTTGATTTTTTAAAAAGTGGCCCTTTTTATATATACGTGTGGTCATATGGTGGCCCATGTGCCCTCGGCCTTGGCGGTTAGGGGCCAAGGTGCGTAACCGTCCTACAATTCACACTGGTTGTGCGATTGCACCTAGTGCTGGGTTTTTACACATATATGTGCATGGGGGCTAGGTTGAGGAGGCAAGGGTGCATTTTGGTGATCCAGAGACAACAAGTTTGAAGGGGAACTTCCAAGAAGCCTATCTTCTTCAATTTTTGGCCAAACGAGGTGTCAAAAAATCCCAACTAGGGGTTTTTGGACGTTCTGAACCCATTGGAGCCATCTAATTGGCATTTTGAGCATTGTAAAGCACATATTTTAGCACTTTGAGAAAATAATACAAAAGATCCATTGGAAGCTGGACCAAGAGATGTAGCCCAAGAGAGGGGTGAACTCCTTTATCATTTGTTGTGTTATGTGTTTTACGTTCACTATTATTTGTTGTTGTTTATATGCATCTTGAATGCGTAATTTATATAAAAAGTTGTGTTTGCAAAATTGATCCATTTTCATTTGAACACATGAATTAAAACCTGCAAATATTTTCAAAAATACAAGTCTTCATCATTTTTAGATCAGGAAGGGTACATGGCAAGAGATCAACATTTCCCTGACTAGCAGAGTGGAAAATTCAAAGGGTAGAGTCTTGAGGACTCGTGAAATGAGAACTCACGAGTTGATCTGAGTCATTGGATCGAGGAAATCCATGGACTATCGATTTGAGGCAAGCATAGAATAAAAAATTGGGAGAAGGGAGGTGAGTAGTCTTTCAACTTCCCGAGACGCAAAATCCTGATATGATGAAGATTAGATCTAGACTGTCGATCTTATAGGGACAGGTGGTAGTCGATCTAATGGTTCGTGGAAGCGAATTTCGAGAGTTTTTGAAGGATTCAAAATAAAATGAATCTGGGCCATCCAAACTAGAGGGGCACATGGCGCCGAATCAGTAGATTCGCAATTTTGCGAATCAAAGATTCTAGCATGGGGTACGAAGCTAGTTTGTGAAGCACAAAATTACGAAGCGCCAAGGAATTGGGCCCATGGTCATAGCTTGAGGTCACATGGAAGCAGGTCTAGAAAGAAAGGTGAGCACTCACCACGTGGAGCTAGTAGCTCGGGGTTCCAAGGAATAAATCACAATGATCAGATGCAAAGCAGATCCAACCATCAGTCTGAGTTAGGTGATTTCGTCAAAGTGGGGATCAAGAATTCCGTGGTCTAGTGTTGTAAAATTATCCGAAGGGTGAAATCCCAAAGCGCCTGTTGTTCCTGAGTCTATACTTAAGGCTTAAAAGTACAGTGTCAAGGCATCCAAAAGTATGATAAAGGTTGATAAAGGATTACACTAACCTTTGGTATGGGAAACTAATGAGGATTTCTACGTTCTCGTTGTCTAGATTCCAACTGTTCCTGGGTAGTAATATCTTGTTCAATGGCTGCCCATGAACGTTCCAATTCCTCCCGGGTGTTCGTAGTTTTAAGGATTGTGTCAAAAAGATTCAAAGTGATATGTATTTGATTGGATAGTCCAAGTTGAATATCAGGTTGAGTTGCTGCAGGGACAATCATTGAGGAACAATACCAATATGAAAATGATTTAAACAGAAGATTTCAATGCTGTTTCAATTTGGTCAAAATAAAGAGAAACTTTTGCATGAAGGAAAAAATAAGAATGCAAACTGAAGGCCCTTTTCTGTAACTGTATTATTTTTAGTAAAATATGTGAGGTGAGAGAAAAACGTTTAACTGTAGATAACGTAAGGTTACTGTCAATAGAAAACTCACACATACACAGAAGAAGAAATCGACATAGAAATAATTGACATAGTGTAAATAAATATGAAATTCTGTAAATGCAAATTGGTCTTACACCCGCTAATAGCTGGTGCAGAGGAAAGACAAGGAACAATTACAGAAAAATGAAATCCTTTCACTATAGTAGTGGTTGTACTAAATTATAGTGATACACATCAATTATGAAGAGTGAAACGAAATGAAATAGGAAACATAACAAAACAAACTTGTAACACAGTCGTGATGGAATCGGGAATCTTCAAATTTGCTTGTATTAACTTCTCGAATGCAAAAACTCTATTACAATCGCTACCAAAAAGGTCCAGCCCCTTGTTCTCTTCTTTTGGTGATCTATTTATACAAATTTTTCTCCCTTTTAGAAACATCAATGGTTTCATAAATGTTGTTACAAACGAGAGGAGAGAAATCACTCCACCTCTCCTACTCTATTTTCAAAAAGTGCCAGGTGCTTGTCTTTGCGTGATTCAGTGCATATGATACATTTGTTCACAAACTGAGATACAATCTGTGAAGTCTCCGCTTGACAGCTAGGAGGAGTGAAGTCATTCCACCTCTCCTACTCTATTTTCAAAAAGTGCCAGGTGCTTGTCTTCGCATGGATTCGGTGTACATGATACATTTTTCCACAAACTGGGATACTAGCTGCGAAGGTTCCACTTGATAGCTGGCCTCGACAAAATAGCACTCTCGGGCTAACTGTGGAAGTTTATTACCCATTTGTGCATCAATGATGTCAAGGGCACTGAGTTGTGCGCTAGGTTGAATCAAATGTTCATCAATTCGAGCCATATCTACCCTGTCCATCTTGGAGATTTTCGCCGAATCTCTCTCATTCTTCTCCTTCATGTCGAGGGAAATCTGATCTACATTCATTTGCCTCAATGTCTCTGAGTCACCTCCAATCTCCATTCCTAACATCTCACCATCTATAGCATTGAAGGATTCTTCTAATGAATTGGTTACTTTTTGGGCCTGTTCCTTGCTTAAGGTAATATTATGTTCCCAATCCTTTAACAAAATATTACCCCTAGTTTGTTTAGCAATGGTGAGTCCATGAGAACTTGCTGAAAATCTATTGTTAGTAGTTATCACTGCCTCTTGAAAAGACACTCGAGCAACTTCTGCGTTTCTTTCTTTGACAATCAGATTCTCAGAAATCCGATGCATTAACAGGCAATCTTCTCGAATCTCTCCCACTTTGTCTAGCAGACTCTGTTGTGCTGAAGAGATCCTGCTCTGAATATCGATCACTCGGGATTTAAAAATCTTGATGTCGATCACCTTGCTTTCAGCAGCCTCTAACTGAGCCTGGAGCTCTGTGATCATACTCCTCTGCTGACCCAACTGTATCTGACCATCTTGGATCATTGAATTCGCTTGTTCCAATTTGGTTTTGAGGACTTCTATTTCCTTTTTATCGGCCAATCGGGCCAGTTCTATTTCTCCACTCGCCTGACTCTTAGCGCTTTCTGCATCTGAAGCTACTCGGGCTTCGAGAGTCTTGATCAGGCGATTCTTTCTCTTGAGCTGATTTTTCAACATCGCGACTGAGAATTGATTCACTGACGCATACGCTCCCAACGTTCCTACGATCTCTGTGGCAAATTCATTACTCTTTTTGTTCTTTCCATCGGTCATCACTTTGAATTTTTTGGCAGTTGATCCTTCATCCTGGCAGAACTCCCTTTTCACAACTACTTTTCTCTTTTTGTCAAAGAAAAACTCATTGGGAGGAAGTTCTTCTGCTCTGATGGGCCTTAGTTCTTCACCGAAAATCCATCCTTCTCCTATATTTCCTTGCATTGACTGCAAAGGGGTGACAAAAGTGATGGGTTCCCCGATTTTCTTCGCCACCTTTCCTGGTGTGTCGAGTGAGTCCTGTTCCTTTGGAGGATCAGAGGTCCTCGTCTCAGTCTCTGGATTCCGAGTTTCTGGTGGTTCTGTGTTTCTTACTTCCACTTCTGGACTATGTTCCTTGGGTGGGTCAGTAGACTCTTTTTATGTTTCGAGATTCTTCTCCTGCTCGGGATTCTTATCCTACTCCCCTCCATGACATTTTTCAGGATTAGAAGTTTGGCCCTCAGAACTTTCATCCTCCTTCTCTTTATCCTTGGAAAGACCCAAACCTCCTAGCACAACGGGAAGACATCTTTTTCTATGCTCCTGAAACTTTAAAATAGAGGCCATGTCTTCGGGTGCTAAAGATCTGATTCGAACTAGCACTTCCCCAAGGGACCTGGCCCCTCGGAAAATATCATCCGAGGGTGAACACTCATGTTCAAAATTCTTCAACCCATAATTTGACAGATGGGCGCTTACGATTTTCTGAGGATCATGCTTTTTATACTCAATAGAGACCAAACTCAAGTCTTCTAAAGTTGCAACCTCAGCCTTAGCATGTCCAAAATCCAATAAAGAATAAGAATTTAGCCGAACGAGGAAAAACGACCATACCTTCTTTGATGATTCTTTGAGCTCTTTACTCACTCCGCCAATCACTGTTTGTCGGGCAATCTCGCAATAGGCCAACTTGTCGGGAATAAATAGTGGTAGCGCAAACGGGGGAACAGCAGCTCCGAACACTCTGAAATAGGAAAACTCTTCTTCTATGTACCAGTCCGCGATACCCTTCAGATTTGTAGCAATGCTATCCGAGATGAAAGGTGGCGAATGACCAAAAATGGCGATGTGCAAGGGCACCATCACCCAGTTGAAAATATCATAAATAAACTCATTTGCTTTATTTTCCCACAGTTTGTCGTGATATTCATGCACAATTTTTTCTTGGGTTGGACTCCAAGCCCAATTCATCAAAGGGAAAGGTGTCATGGAGCATATCGCGTCCATGATATACGTAGACATGAAGAATGCGGATGGTCCCCCGGCTGCCTTTTTCTCCTGATACTCTGTGACCCTGTTGAACAAACTATCCGAGAGTATCTTTGCCCAATTAAATGAGCAACCTTACCTGAAAGATGAGAGGTACCCACGCAATGTAGAAATGTGTTGTATCCTCTCTTCCAAAAAGTCAACATGTCATCATTGCCACATACATATAATGTGGCTCCAGCGAAGCAATTGAATACATGCCCTTGTCATTTGCTCTAAATGTCGCGGAGCGCGAAACCCAATCTTTTATCAAACCAGGAATGGTTTTTTCATATTGTTCGCACTCCTTCTTTTTGAATTCCTCCAGGAATTCAACATTATACGTGTATTCAACAGTTGCTAGGAGCTTGTACATGGTTTGGATATGGTCTGGTCTGAAAGTTCCGACTGTGGTCCATTGGTCGCTTATGATAGTCTTGGTGGGTAGGTCTATGTGATCCAATGCCCATCGGATCATGTCGTAGTATGGAAGCAACCGTGGTCTGGTTGCAACCAGGTGCATTCTCGACTGAACAACTGTCTTATATTTAGTGTTCAGGTCGTCCTTTACAATATCATTGTCATCGAAGTCTGAATATCTCACCAATTTAGTTTGCAGAATATCTGAAACAAACGACCAGCTGGGTACTAAGACGCCAGTCCGAGGTGAAGTATCTGAGACATTGTCTGAACGCTGCGCCGCAACCTCGACATTCGCTTTTGCTGCTCGTGAATTTCCTTTTCACATTTTGACTCTTCAAATCGCGAGACTGCAAGTGCCGATTTTACCTTAATTAACAGTAACCGTGATTTGGCGCATCCTTAATTATATAATTAATTTACTCGCCATATCGCGACTCAGGAATTCGAAGACGTACTTTTGGGAGATTGATATGCAGAGTCACGATATCGCGATGTGGCGATAATTAAGGCTCGAATTATGAGAAGGAAATCTTAGATTAGGAGACTAATTAATCTCGCTATAATCATGTTGCAACTTCGTGAATCAGGGTTTTGGACACCTTAACTTTATGAAAGAAAGTGCCGAGTGGCGATGTCCCGAGAACCAAATTTAACCATGGTTATTTTTTTACCTTTAGTCCTTGACCAAGGTTATCAAAAAAGTTATCACGTTCTCAGCTCTCAGGGCTGTAAAAACAAAAACTTAGCCTTGACGAATGTCGAGGCGTGAATTCCCGAAAATGCATACTCATGAGTTAAAATTTTTACCCTAGTTAATGTTTTGCACGAAAAAACAAAAAACGAATTCACAGTTTCGCGTCTCGGGACTTATGAATTCAAAGATTGAAGTATTCGGCTTGCGATATCCCGAAATAAAACAAAAGAGCAAACATACTTGCGAAAAATGGATCTTTTTTGAAAGTGAAAAAGCATTGCTATCCAGGCGACAAGATTTCAGAGTTTTAAGGCTTCGGAAGGAAAAGAAAAACAACTTTAGATCTCAAGTATCAAAAATTGAAAATTGCGCAAGGTGAAAAACAAGGGTAGCTCCAACATAGGCTCCAACTAGGGATCCTGCTTCCCTGTGAGGTGGGAAGAACAGTAGACCAGGTGCTAATATTAGGTAAATGGAGTCATAGGCTAAAATCAACATAAAAAATCAAGGAAAAAGATAGAAAGGGGGAGGAAATCTTCGCTTGGTACCCCAATTTTTTTTTCGAACTCAGATACTCTTTCCAAACACAGCTGAAATCACTTCCACAACTTTCCCTTTCTCACTACTAACTTAGGAGACGTTTTAAGACAGTCAAAACGACCCTAGGATATTCAACAGATCTTACGATTCTCAGCTTGCATTAAAATAATGCTATTATACAATTTTAAATTGGGAAGTCCCATCGAGATTTGGGGAAATGATCAGGCTTTCAGAAAGTGTTGGTTACCAGAGTAGATTGATATTTATGTGTAACAGCCTTAAAGATCTCTCAGACATTGCTTCACTGCTAGCGAGCCTGTTCAGTACCCCGGTGAAGTTGTTTGACCCCTTTTCAACTGAATTTCTTTTCACCACTTCAGAAAATATTTATGCGTTTAAATGCTAAGATGAGGGCAATCATTTATGATTTTCCTTTCATCGTCTTAATGGACTAGGTGGGGGCAATCATTTCTGAATTTCCTTTCACCACCTGTCTTAGTATTTACTTTTAAAACACGAAGATGGGAGCAATCAGTTTATATCAGGGCTGAGATCTGTGTAATATTTTTTATCAGAGGTCTGTCAACTTATTTTGATTACTCGGTATCAACCTTTCTTTGACCCTCACAAGACCTTTATTTCTTAGGGAGATAGAGGAGAATAATAAAATTTTAAGGAACATCCTGTTCAAGCAAGCTTTGATTTTTCCGATGCTGTTGAAAAACCTAGGAAAGTTAGGCTCGCTATAAACGTTCCTTAGCTTAGCAGAAGATCAAGTAGTTGTGAAGACCAACTTTCTCATTAAGATCTGCTTCGGAATCCCTGAGGTTTAAAATGAAAAACCTTTATCTCTTCACAAGGACTCAGGAAGGTAGTGACTCGCTAAAAGTTAGGACCAAATATAGATAGAAAACAAGGCAACAATTCAATGGCTTAATATACAAAAGGTCACAACAGTTCGGGACTGGTTTTCGGATATATTTAGGAAAAAAAATTATGACTGACTGTTTTTTGGGTTTAATATATTCATTCAAATTATTTAGTTTGAGGATTATGAAGCCAAAAATAATCTTGTTATCTAATCTTTTATATTGCAATTTGAACAATATTACCTTAGATTGCTAAAACAGCCTTTCATGACATGTGTATTGAGAAAACTCACCTCTGTCTTTTCTTTCAATTTCTTTCTGGACTATGAATTATCTTATGTATCACTTGTTTTATGTCGTTCTATTCCCAACGCCGACCTGCATATTATTTTTTCAACTAGTTTCGTCTGCAACTGGAATCCTGCAACAACAAATACAAATTTTATTGACAATGTGTTGAGAGTTTAGGAACGAAAACCAAAAATTAAAAGTAAATGTTTGAACGCAAACATAATTATGTACAAAAACTCATAATAAAATTTATTTATTTATAAATATATACATATAATTTATTTATTTCATTTTATTTCATTTTTATCCGATGACTATCATGTCATGTAGTGCTTTAAGTACCGCCCGTTGATAGGGGCACTGAGAACTTCTCCATCAATATTTTCCAGAAGAAAGGAATTTTTTCCTTCTGGAGCCGAGACCCTGAATGGTCCATACCAAAGGTGGTCAAATTTGCCATGCTTAGCGGCTTCTTCTCTTCTTATATCCCATATTAACACCAAGTCACCTAGGAGGAACTCTCTGTTCTTTTCCTTGAGATCGAACAATGCTTTCATATCATCCTGGTATTTCTGCATCTTCTCATCAACCTCCACTCTGAACTGTTGAACCTCAATCAGTTGGTTAATTATTCTAGTTACATGATTGGGTTCTTCGTTTTGATCCTGCCATAATTTCATCACTAGCAATGCTAAGTTTATAGGTAAAACCGCCTCGGTCCCATATACCATCTGAAACGGAGAAATGTCGATAGACCTTTTAGTGCTGATGCGGTTTTCCCACAACACGTACTTCAAATGTACATGCCAAGACCTCTTGTTTTCATTCAGTACTTTTTTGATTACGTTTACTAGGCTCTTGTTAGATGATACAACCAACCCATTTCCCTGAGGGTAATAAGCAGTGGAATGGCCGAGAACGATATTGTACTTCTGGCAGAAGTCGATCATAGCCATGGACTTGAAGGCCTGGGTGTTGTCGGTAACAATCTTTCAGGGACATCTGAATCTTGACAAGATGTTATCTTCCAAAAAGTCAATCACCACCGAGTCTGTTGCCCTTTTGGTTGGAATTGCTTCCACCCACTTGTAAAATAATCTGTGGTTGTTAAGATCCATTTATGCTGAGCACTGGAATGGGGATTAATTTCCCCTATGAAGTTTAATCCCCATTGTTGAAATGGGGCTTCAGTTTTGACTGGAACGAGTGGTAGTGCAGGGAGTTTCTTCTTACCAACGAATATTTGACACGAGTAACAGGCACGTACTTTGGCATTGATGTCCGAAAATAGTTTCGGCCAATAGTATCCGTCCCTCAAGATATTGTAGGCTGTGGCTCTCCATGCATGGTGTCCTCCATAGATTCCTTCATGAAATTCTTTTATAACCCTTGGAGTTTCCGACTCAACCAGATAGACCAGGAAGAACCCGAGTGGATCCTTCCAGTATAATTGATTTTCGGAGATGCAATATTTTACAGCATGGAGTTTTAAAGTTCTGTATTTGGCTGGTGTTAGTCCATCTAGACATTTCAGGTTTAACAAATATAAAACTATATCTTTATACCAGCCTGACGACATGAATTTTTCTTCGACCTTGCTTGGATATGTCTGGTCATCCAACTCTTGCAAACGTGTGTCTCTTTCTTCCCCTTGTAGGAAATTGATGTCAAGAGCTCTAAGGTTCGACTCAGCCAAGAGTTTGGCCAGACCCTTTCCCTTTATTAATTTAGTAGGCTTGATTTCTAGATCAAATTCTTGTATTTTAGCGAGCCAGCGCCCTCGTTTTCCATCACTATCCGACTGTACCAATATATCCTTCACAACACTGGTTGGCATGTATGCGATAATTTTTGAATGCAGAACGTAAGTTCTGAATGCTTCTAGCGCTTTCACCATTGTGTATGCCTATTTTTATATTATATCATATTTTAGTTCGGCGTCTCTAAGGCTCTTGCTAAAAAACGCGATCAGGCATTCAAAGCCTTCATCATCTTTTTGTAGCAACACCGCGGCGATAGTATGTTCAGAAGCGAATGAGAAGATGAGAAAATCTTTCAAGTAATCTAGGCTTGTTAACACAGGTGCCTCGCTGATGACTTTTTTAATATGCTCGAACGACGCTTTAGCCTCGGTCATCCAATTTATTCTACTATCTTTCTTCAGCATTCCTGTGATCAATTTGACAATCTCAGCAAAATTTGGTATAAACCTTCGTAAAAAATTTATTGTACCTAAGAAAGATTGAATTTCTTTAACATTTCTAGGGATACTGATAGTTTGTATTGCTTCAATTCTCTTAGGATCGATTTTGATCCCATCTTTAAATACGATATGCCCCAGAAGCTTACCTTCCTGCATAGCGAAATGTGATTTCTTTGGGTTCAAAGATAGGCCATACCTGCGGCATTTTTCGAAAGTCTGTTTTAAATGGATCAAATGTTCTTCATTGGTTTTAGAGAAAACCGTCAAATCGTCAAGGTAGATTACCACGAACTTGTCTCTTTATCCGATGAAAGCGATGTCCATAGCACGCTGGAAGGTAGCCCCAGCATTCATCAAACCAAAAGGCATTTTATCATACATGAATGTACCCCATGGTGTGGTGAAAATGGTTTTTTCTCTATCTTGCTCATTCATGGAGATTTGGTTGTACCCAGAAAATCCATCTATCATAGACATTCGATTTGCTCCAACTACCCTTTCTAGGATGTGGTCCATTTTAGGAAGTGGATAATTATCTTTAAGAGAGGACCTGTTCAAGTTCCGGAAATCCACACACAGTCTGATTTCTCCGTTCTTTTTTCTGACAGGGACCAAATTTTCCACCCAGTCTGAGTACCTTAGAGGTACAATTATTTTCGCATCTAAGAGCTTCTTAACTTCCTTTTCAATAACGGGCAACAAAATGGGGTTAAATTGCCTGAGATTTTGCCTAAAAGGCTTGACTCCAGGCTTCAAAGGTATCTTGTGCTCAATTATAGAAGTATCATATGTTCGAACCTCATCATAGGAGCAGGCAAAAACATCTTTATACTGTCTAAGTAGGTCTCTGTACTGGTCTTTTACCTCAAGAGGGAGGAATTTAGATATCTTTACTATCCTGGAATCTTTTTCAGTTCCT
>CBVK0100635422.1:0-11371 GCA_900067695.1 Picea abies | reverse complement strand
ACCCAATCACTTACCCACCACCGTCTTTTTCAATTACTCATCAACAGGGGTTTTGAACAACATAACCATCCACTAAATAACCTGCCCATAAACCCTCAACCAGCTGTTGAAATTCCCCAGGAACAACAACAACAAAACCCCCCAGATGTCCCTGAAGTACCCCATATTTCGCCCACAGAACCAACCAGTCCAGTCATTTCCCCTACCCCACCTAATCCACCACATACCCTACTAGAGTCATCCACCCTTGCCCTTCATATTTTCAGTGATGACTCTGAACCAGAAAATGTCCCCTGCCCTATCATTCAAGAAACACCTCCACGAAAACGAAAACAGATTGCCCCCTTTCCACCTTTCTTTCACAAAAAGCAAACGAGAGCCTCAATGAGGCCACCCTAGATGACCACTACCCTAGATCCCCCACCTATTCGACTGATATGCCGTACATCTTCCCAAACTCCAGGATCTTTGCCTATTCCAACCTCGATGGCTGCAACACAAGAACCAACCACCGATAGTGAGTCGCAGGAATTAGAGGCCCATACATCATTTTTTTTTGAAGTAGCTCAAACACAACCAGCTACCCATCTAGTGGCTGAAACACAAGAACCAACCACTGACATTGAAGTTGAATTATAGGAATCTGAGACCCCGGATGCTGCAACACAACATCCAGTGGCTGAAACACAAGAACCAACCACTGATTTTGAAATTGAGGAAATTGAGACCCCGGATGCCGTAACACAACACCCAGTGGCTGAAACACAAGAACCAACCACTAATATTGACATTGAGATTCAGGAATCAGAGGTTGAGGGTGCTGAAACACTACTCTCCTTACACCAGGAGGCTGAAACACAAGCATCAGTTGCCATACCTGTAGCTTCTCCACAAGCATCAGTTCATGAGGCTATGATTGCCACACAAGAACCAGTCACCTCTCAATCCAAACAAACAATGGCTGATGTCTTGGAAGAAAACAACTTTTTAAAGTCTCAATTGGAAGCATATTAGCAAGAATTAGCCAGAGCCAAGGAAGCATTTGAAAAGGAACTCAGTTCATACACCTCAAGCCGTATAACAACCCTGGCAGAACAAACTACAGAAAGCATATGCAAGGAGTATATGTGCTGCCAATGCAGAGATATTTATTATCAGGCAGGGTATAAGGTGGTTCAAGTGCCACTACCAGGAGCAACACCTACTCCTTTCCCTTTTGAAGTCAAAACCAAACCTACTGCAACACAAGAACCAGCAGGTTCCACCAAGCTCAAAACCAAACCTGCTGCAACACAAGAACCAGCAGGCCCTAGCAAAATCAAGACTGAACTTGCTGCAACACAAGAACCAGCAGGCCCTTCCAGGATCAAGAATGAAGTCCCTACTGTTGTCAACAAGGCTGTGAAAACAATGCCCATAAAGGAAGTTACACCTCCCAGTCAAATCAATCTCTCCACTTCCAGGGAACAGTCTACTCAAACCCTGCCTAATCCCATTACTTCCCACGCTGAAACTCAGACTTCCTAGGTATGGGATGAGTAGGTAGAGATACAAAAGTGGAAGAAGGAGTATGCTGAGACACAGACCAAACATATACAAGTGCACAGGCAAACCTGGATAAATCACACCTTCTCAAATTGGGAAGCATTGGACCAAACACGCCAGGAAGCTCGTGAACTCAAGAAGAAGAACAAAGATTTAAAAGGTAGATTGGTCCTGATCTTTGATTTGATACATACACTAATGGCCACAAGGAAACCATCATGTAACTATTCTTTATTTCTCATAGAGAGACTCACATGGTTCCAGATTAAATCAATTATAGAAGGTAAATCTCACGAAGTAATACAACCAACAGATTTTGTCAAGACTTTTCTCGCAGCCTCTACCAGGGATCAACACCTCTTATGTGAAGTATACTTCCATAATGAGGCTCTTCCCGAAAACAGGCTGCTCAATATAAATCCTCTTGTTGGAGATGTTCAACTTCGAGCATTCACTTCTTTTCTTTATAATCAAATTTTGTGGCAGAATGACTTTTTGGCTGCCAAGCACAATGAGGACAATAAACTCCTCTGGATTAGACCAGAACCACAGAGGGCAGAAAGATTCATTTCAGAATATTATGAGGTCTTAAAGAAACCAGGGGTGACTGAGCATGTTCAACAACTACAGTCAGTAGTGCTCCAAGAGTGTCAGCACAACATTAGTGCCATAGAGATTCCTACCCTACAGGCCAATAACCTGTTTTGGCAGCAATCCACAGAAAAGAGGCAACAACATAATCCTTTTGGTCCTGCCAACTTAGAAGCAGCAATTTCCAGGGTACCCAGTTATATCCAGTGTGTTAGACATTGTGCTGAGAATTGGATAGGGTACAGGTTCTATTTTCCCATTCTCTGGTTGCCAATAGAAAGATATCAAATCAGTTATAAGCTGCCTAAGAAGGCAGAAACAACAGCATGGAAAAGATTGCAGGAAGTGCAAGGGTTCAGAACGTTCACAGACAGTACCTCCCAGAGTTACAGCTTGAGTAACTTACATGATCAGAGTAGGTATCAAGACTCTGACTTAGAGTGAGTTGCCTGAGGACATGCAACACCTTGAGCTGGGGGGGATGTTAGGACTACACAATGTACCTTTTTGCCCATACTTTTTGCCATTATTATACCTTTGATCACCTGTATTTAGACTCATACTATCACTTCATCTGATTATTCAAAGGTAGACAACGTCCTCTCTCATTACTATATGCTTAATCTGTTTTGCATAATATTTTACATCACTTTTGTACTTAACCATTGATTAGACTGCAGAGTAGCATTCAAAGCCTGTTGCTGAAACACAGTCCAGGACGCAGATGCTGAAACGCGGAGCTGTTACACAGACCGAAGCCCCTGTTGCTGAAACACAATCTAAGGTCCCTGTTGCTGAAACACAGTCCGAGGCCCCTGGTGCTGCAACACAGAACTTTCATACAGTCCGGAGTCGCAGAGGCTGAGACACAGAGTTGCTACAAAGTTTAGAGCTGCAGATGCTGAAACACAGAGGAGACCGCCAGAACCAACGATGCTGAAACACAAGCCGTTACAGTTAGCAGTCAAGGCCGACAAAGTCAAGAGCGCAATTTACATGGCTGAAATAGCCCGTGAATTGCGATGCTGAAACAACATCAGCAACGATGAGAAGAAGCTGTTACACTAGCCGTAACAACAATACCTCGTTCAGTTCCTATAATAGCATTCAGTTGCATGAGAATAGGACATCCCATGCTGATTTAGAAAGAAGATCCGATTTAGGATAGGATTCAGATATGCATTGTAATGATTGTATCGAAGGGATTTTCTCTTTAAATCAGAGGAAATCACCATTCGAGATATCCAAGTTTTGATGTACTAAAGCAACTCCAGAGAAGCGGGACATATTCTATTCCTTCAATTTGTATTGTGATATTTCGACAGATGAATATAAGACTGCTTTGAGTACCCTTCTCTAGCTTTTCGTTCAGGGGAATCTTGTGAGAAGGGAGGGCCCACCTTCTTCACAAGATTCACCGATTAGTTAGAGTGTGTTAGTATAATTTCTGTTCATGCTTTGTTTAACTGTCGTTTGCTGAAACACTGTTTTTAATGGATTCCACTTTGCTGAAACACTACTGACTCTGTCTTAGTTTAATTGAATGGAATTTATAATTCTTTTTATTAGCAATCTCGTGTGATGATTTTATGAGGCTAGCAGAGATTTGGTTAAAGGTTCCTACTCAGACAGAAAGGGATCGGAATATCATACCCTCTGTAGAATTCATTTACTGCTGCAAGAGTGCTAGCCTGAGATTTGGTTAAGGGGTTCCTGCTCAGACAGGAAGGAATCACAACACCTTGTCTTCTGTAGATTTCATTTACTGCTGCAAGTGTACTAGCCAGAGGTCTGATTAAAATGTTCCTGCTCAGACAAGAAGGAATCCAAATACCTCGACTTCTGTAGATTTCATTTACTGCTGCAAGAGTGCTAGCCTAAGATTTGGTTAAGGGGTTCCTGCTCAGACAGGAAGGAATCACAACACCTTGTCTTCTGTAGATTTCATTTACTGCTGCAAGTGTGCTAGCTAGAGATTTGGTTAAAGGGTTCCTGCTCAGACAGGAAGGAATCACAACACCTTGTCTCCTATAGATTTCATTTACCTCTGCAAGTGTGTTAGCCAGGGATTGGGTTAAGGGTTCCTGCTCAGAAAGGAAAGAAACCAAAAACACCCTGTTCTCTGTAGACTTTTATTGATGCTAGTCAGAAACTAGATTAGGGATTCCTGCTCAGAAAGGAAGGGATCAGACTGACCTGTTCTCTGTAAACCTCAACCTCACAAGTGTGCTAAAACAGAAATAAGGCTCAAGGCTCCTGCTTAGAAAGAAAGGAACTAGGTGGCTTTGTTCTCTGTTAGATAGAGTTAATTGTTTTCTGCATTACTGTTTTCACGAAAGAGTGTTAGTACTGAGTCTCTGTTTGAGAGTAAGGGTCCTGTTCTCTGATTGCAGAATAGTTGTTCTTTCCCATTGCAATGTTATTTTAATGTAATCCAGGATTCTTAGATTGAACTTTAAAGAATTGCAATAGGGGGATTACTTTCCTGTGATTTAATTCAGAGCTTCAGTTCATTCAAGCAAGTATAAATAGTATGAATTTCTTTACTACAACACTAAGTTTCTTTTGGAATTGAGAATATACAGTGCGTGGCTATCTTTGAAATAAAAGACTTCCCTGAGTTGATAATTTATGTATCACTTGATTGTTTAATTCAATTAAGAAATTATAGTGACCAACATTTTGGCGCCGTTGCCGGGGAAGATAGTTATAGATTTCAAAAGCACTTGTGATTTCTTTTCTTTAGATAAAAAGAATGCATGAAAGACCCAAAAGACACTAACCCTACAGGTGGCAAGGGAAAAGGAAAAGGAGGAATAAAGACTTTCATTGACGACATTGCATCCAAGTCTGAATCTGCTACTCAACGACCTAATCTTCAAAAACAAAATTCCCAGCCTTCATTTCGAGCAATTTTTGGAACAGGGAAAGAAGTTTGGAGTCCGGAGACAGTCCAGAAGCCAGTAAGAGACATTAAGGACAGAGCAAGTGCAGCGGGAGAACAGACAGAGGAAAACATGGATGAGTTCAATGAGCGATTGCAGCATGAAGTACAGGTAGACCCTGAAGGAGAGGTAAAATATGAAAATTATTTTTCTACATTAGGATTTCCTATTGGTGATCTCCCTAGAGGAGTAGCCCCCATGAAAAATATCCCATTCTCAGCATTGCCAAATTTTCATGGGTTATCTTCAGAGGATCCTGATGAATTTCTGTTTGAGTTTGATATATTATGTAGAAGTTATGATTATGTTTCTAATGCTTAGAAACTGAAGTTATTTCCAGCAACACTAAAAGGGAATGCACTAAGATGGTTTATGAGCCTTGGAGGCCACGTAATCACAACATGGGACCAAATGAAGCAGAAATTTCTGAACAAGTACTAGGACTACTGCAGAACGAGAGAAAAAAGGGAGGAGCTATTTAAAATGATGCAGAAAGAAGACGAGAATTTAGAAGACTTTGTAGAGAGGCTTCAATACAATCTACAAAGATCCAGTCATCCCAATGTAAGTAAGGATATCCTCAAAACTATTTTATTAAAAGGGGTAAGGGATGACTCTCTGGATATGCTGAACATGCTTGGGAAAGGGGACATATCCAAGGAATCATATGATGAAATTGTCAATTTATGCAAAAGATGCTCAAGGGGAGCTTCCAGAAACAGATTGAACAGCAGGGACACTACATTTTCAAGAGTCCAAAAATCAGCCAGTGGGGGAGCAACAAGAGCCGAGATAGGTAATATACTTGAAGATTTTAAAACCGAAATGCTGAGCTCTTTTTCCTCACAAATGGATACCCTGCAGATTAAGAAAAAGCAAGCAGAAGCAGAAGAAGCCTTGTGTATCTTTTGTCCTCAATGCAGAGATAAGCACCCAAAAAGAGAATGTCCACTGGACAGGAAACCTATCTGCACTATTTGTGACAAGGATCATGATACCCAAAATTGTCCATCTTTACCAGGGATTAAAGCAGCATTGCATCCAACGGATAAAGAAGCTGAAGGTGTCTATCTGATGACACAAAGGAGACAATGGCAACCACGAGGACAAGGTATGAATTCTAACGTACCATTTACATCTCCTAATCGTTGGAATAATTACTTTGCTTTTAATCAAATGAGTTATCCCCCTTACAATCAAATGCAATATACTAATCAAACGAATTACCCATCCATGCAACAAACCTACCCACCCATGCAACAAACTTGCCCACCCATACAAAATAACCCACCCTTTGTTGATCCTTCAATGTGGACCTCTTGGCCTCCACAACAACAGCCATATTAGACTCAATGGAATCAGAATTGGAGAGGACAACAACCCCCATTTCAAAACCAATTACCTCAATTCTCACAACCACTCCCCTTGCCAGTAGGTACTCCTCAAAATAATCAAACGATGAGACCCCAGCTACCTGTGCAACCTAACCCCAACCCAAATAATAAAGCTGTGCAGTGCATTGATATTTATAACCAGCCTACACTTTCCCTTCTCCCTGCACAATGCAAGGATATCCATCTTCGATCTGGGAGAATAGTGGAACCAACTATAGCTGATGTTACCTCTCCTGACAAAGAGGCAACAAAAGAGCATGATGCACCTGAAAAGGTACAATCATCCTCCAACAATGCTATTGAAACAACACCATTCCCTGAGCATTTAGCCTTAACCAAAATGCCTGAACCGCCAGCCTTTAATCTTTTAGGGGAATTACAGAATTTATACGTCAAAATTCCCCTCTTACAAGCACTCCGCGACGTACCTATTTATGCTAGGACAATGAGAGATATCTGTGTTAAAAAACCTGGTAGGAAAACCAAGGATCTCCTTACAGTCCATGTTATGGCAGATTTGTCTGCATTAATGTCAGGCAAGACTCCCCCAGTCAAATATGGCGATCCTGGCCACCCTACCGTTACAGTACAAGTTGGCAAAATAGTAATCCCTCATGTCTTGGTAGACCTAGGCGCAACCATCAATATCATGACTTTAGAGACCTTACAACTATTGCAATTACAAGATGAAGTTAGAGAGACCCCAACTATCCTAGAATTGGCTGATCGATCCACAATTAAACCAGAAGGAGTCATTGAAGACCTCAACATCTCTGTGGAATCCTGGAATTATCCAGTCGATTTTATAGTGTTGCAGCCCAAAACAAAGTTGGGGGGCCACCCTCTAATTCTGGGCAGGCCGTGGTTAGCCACAACAGATGCTTTTATCAACTGTAGATCAGGGTCAATGACGATTTCAAACGGTTATGAAATGAAGCAGCTTATACTCTATCCTCATGCTACACCCTTGGCTAATAATGAAAATTTTGTTTGGGTAGACTTTGAGGATCAACCTACTCAACCTCTTCTGACTATTGGACAAGCTTTAAGTCTGAAAGACTCTAATGAGGATGAAATCATCAATAATTTTATTTGCGAGCCCTCCTCTGTCACTCCACAAATTCATAATCAATTAACTGCACTGTTGGACTCTAATAATCAAGAAAACATCAGTTCAGAAAGCCCACCCCAAACACCTAAAACCATCTCTTCCAAAAGCATACCGATCGAAATTGAACCCGGAAAATCATTAAATATAAACCCTCATTTGACAGATGCTTAAACACAACAGTTAATGAAGTTACTTTGGGAAAATAAAGAAGTATTCGCATGGGATTACACAGACATGAAGGGAATCTCCCTTGACCTATGTACTCACAGAATATATATTAAGGAAGATTGTCAACCAATCTGTCAACCCCAACGACGAATGAACCCAAACTTAAGAGAAATCCTGAAGGAAGAACTTCAAAAATTTCTTAATGCAGGGTTTATCTATCCTATATCAGACAGTGAATGGGTGTCCCCATTGGTAATAGTTCCTAAAAAGAACGGGAAATGGAGAGTGTGTGTAGATTACAGAGCTTTAAATAAAGCCACTCAGAAAGACCACTTTCCACTGCCATTCATTGATCAAGTTTTAGATAGTTTGTCAGGGAAGAAATTTTTCTCATTTTTAGATGGTTTCAGTGGGTACAACCAGATTAAAATTGCACCTCAAGATCAAGATAAAACCACCTTCACCAGCCCTTGGGGAACCTTTGCTTACAGAGTCCTTCCATTTGGACTATGTAATGCACCAACAACCTTCCAAAGGGCGGTTTTAGGAATTTTTTCTGATATGCTTAATGACTCTATGGAAATTTTTATGGATGGCTTTACTCCTTATGGTGTTTCTTTTTAGGAAGCACTGGAAAACCTTGAGAAGGTACTTAAAAGATGCATACAAGCCCAAATTTCCTTAAGTACAGAAAAATGCCATATGATGATGAGTGAAGGAATAGTGCTTGGACATTTTATCTCATCTCAAGGAATTCAGGTAGACCCATCCAAAATACAAGTCATTAAGGATCTTCCTACTCCCAAAACCCAAACAAAGGTAAGAAGATTTCTAGGACATGCTGGATACTACAGAAGATTTATTAAGAACTTTTCCAAAATAGCTTCTCCCCTATTTGTTTTACTGATGAAAAATGCTGAATTCAATTGGACCAATTTCTGTCAAGAAGCATTTAGTACACTTAAACATCATCTATATACAGCTCCTATCCTTAGAGGACCTGATTGGACACGCCCCTTTCACATATCCTCCGATGCTTCAGACACTGCTATAGGAGCTGTCTTGGGACAAGGAGTGCCTTGAAGCAAGAATAGGGGAATTCAACATTGATTGTGTTCTAGATGAGGAGACAGAAGTGAATATCATGACAGAGAGAACTTGGGAAGCTATCAAAAGGCCTGCTATGATCCCTTCACTAGGAGGAATATGGTTATTCAAAGGAAAACTGGTAAATCTGTGTGGGAGGCTCGCTCAGATACCTATGATTGTTAATGGAACTTCGATGAAAGAAGATTCTGAGATTATTCAATTTATTGAGAACCACACCCCGTTTACCATGTTAATAGGAAAACCTTGGATTGATAGAGATCAAGCCAGACGAAAAGAAGAAGAAGAATTTTTAGAACAGAAGAAGCAAGAGTTAAAATATTTTATGACCAGAAGGATCACACGCTTGATTGAAGAACATGAGAGCAGATCAAAGATTTTTAATGATAGTAACCCAGATTTCTAAGTTAAGATAACATTAGAGAATCCACAAAATATTGAATTACCTATCCCAGACAAAGAAGAAGTATTATCCAGGAACCCTAGGGAAGAATCTCAACAACACGAAATGACTAAGACCACAAAAGATAAGAATCATAATGGAAAAAGACATACTGAGCTGAAGCTCACTGGAAACAAGGATAGAAATCTAAGTAAGAAGAGGGATAAGATTGAAAAGTTACCGAAAATTCCAGAAGGAATTTCACAGAAAGAAAATTTGTAGAATTGGAGCTTTGCCAGGATATCAGAACAGTGAGACATGGCACTTCACTGTGACGAAGAAATATAGCTATTGGAACCAATATATCCGTTCGACTCCCTCTTCGAATGGGCAGAAAAGCAACAAATTTTTTTCATTAGACCGTTGGACCACACCATAATAGATCAAACATGATTTAATGGAGGATCATACCCATTGCAAGCGAACCGTTGTCGAGTTACCTATTTATCCTGTCGCACCGTGCACCGAGAAATTTTTTTCTAATTGAGAATTTGAGCCCACAGACTAATATGAGTTTATATAGTGATCATTGTACTCTCACTCTCTATCTCATTACCATGTCTAAGTTGTTCCCTGAAACCGCGAATTGTTCACCCCGAGTGCGTATGTCGGAAGCATTGAGTGCTGCAGAGAAAGCTGCCGAGGAAGTTTTGATCGACTTGATGACTGAGAAAGCCATGTTGATGTTTGAAGTTATCCAAGCTTCCTCCACAAGAATAGTGCAAGCATCCCCATCCAATTCTCATGGAGCTGGACCGTCCTGTGAAAGGAGAACTAAGCACAAGGATGACTTAGCGAATGCTAAGATAATTCTGAGCATTCTACCTTCCTATCTACCAGCTCTGATGGATGCAATAAACCAATACAGTGTGCCCAGAGACTTTGAATATGAATTGGTCATTGCATACCTCTCAAAGAGGATACGCACAGTGTGCTTAGACCAAGATAAGATCACAACATTGAAGTTTAGCAACTTCAACCTCGGCGATAGGAAGGTGTATGAAATTCTCACCCCGCACAAGTATCTGACCAGAACCAAGGGAAAGAATTCGAATATTATACCCCAGTCATGGACTATGAACCTCGCGTAGTCCACATTGCTCAATGTTATGAAGATCCCACACTTTGGAAGGCACCAAGAAGTGAACGCATGCGTCAGGCTACTGTTGTCCTGCTACCATGGCAGATATTTATGGCTGAACTGCCGCATCACAGTGGATCTGACGTTGATCAATTAGATCACCGGGCTAAGCATGCAAGGCCATGACCCACATGATTTCTACCCTAGAAAAACCATGGATCGCGCTCTTGCACAACAGATTAAAGATACCTACGGAGATGTTGAGAAGGGAACACAAGGCTACAAGGTAGCCTCTATCCAGAGCGGTGCAGTGCACCTAGCCTATCAATTGATTGTAGGGAAGTTAGTTTGAAAGAACCGACCCACCCAAGTAACTATATTTGTAGTCGACCTCGCAGGGAGGTGCGGAGAGGGCCTACAAATAAATTGGGTGAAGTACCTCGTAAACCAGTTGGAATTAGACTTCAGGGAAGTGCAAGATCAAGGATATGAGTTCCACTTCAGCTGGATTCTCATCTTGATCGCTTTTATCACATGGGAGATGCCAGAAGGTGCGACCTTCTCGGACATCGAGCCATTTGAACCTCTAGCTGCAAAGTTCAGTACACTATGGTACTCGAACGAAATGAATAAGAAGTGGCAATCAAATGCCATCTTCCACACTTATTACAACTAGTTGAAGGTAGATATCTAGTCTACGCCTTGTATAACCCTAAACACTCTCCACAGGTTCATGCCCTTGATGAAATTCAGCGTGGACTGCCATTTCATCTATATCACACTGTGTGTTGATGAGAATAAACAACAGCTGCAGTCGTACTACAAGTTAATGGAGGATGACTTGGAAGAGATTACCAAGGAATGGTCACTGAACCTCCTTGTTGTTGGAAGATTGGTTGTTGTCATTGATGTCAACCCTAGTCATGGGTTTTGGACCAGAATATTGATGAAGTTATTTGGACATGAAGGAAAATGAAAATGAAGATA
>CBVK0100635421.1:0-11371 GCA_900067695.1 Picea abies | reverse complement strand
AAAATCACAATTCACCAATATTAAATATTAGTTATAACCATGGTAAATATTAATAATAAATGACGAAAGAATAAATATTAAATGAGTATAATCATATACACAACAAAACGAGAAATTAATATTTATTAAAAATATCCACATTTTAATTACCTCTCACATTCTTCATTGTACCTTTCCCCAACAACTGCTCCCTTTAAAATTTTTTGATGGAGTTCACATCCCAAATGCAATCCACTGCATGCATAGCTTGTGCTGCTAATTTAGGAAGATACTGACTAATATACACCATGGATTCATATACCATATATCCCTCCACCATAGAACCCTCAGGACGTGCTCTTTGTCTAACCAAAGCCTTCAATGATTTCAAGTGCCTCTCCACCATCCACATTGACCTTGTGTGTATAGGTCCACACATTTCAATCTCCTCAACTTGGTGTATGAGGTAATGTTCTTGTGCATTGAAAAATGATGGAGGTAGATATTTCTGCATTTCACACATTAGCCGAGGAATTTCTCTCTTCCAATACTTTATATCATCTTCATGGATTTCTTTCAATGATAACCATCTACAGATCATGACACAAGAAAATAGCATGTTTCAACAAAACATATAAATACATATTACATTACAAGTAAAACACATGTCATCAAGTACAACAAAAATTTGATTTTTTTTTTTTCATATATATTGCAGCTACTTACCTCATGTATTTTCCAAGATCATATATAACTTGTTTGACATTGTTATCAAAGTCGTTTGGGAGAGATAGAGGTAGAACATACTGTAACAATAAAAATGAATCGTTACTTGTTCAAAACTAGACAAAAAAATAAAAATATCAAAAAATGTACAAGACCAATATATAAATATGGATACTAAATTGATTAATTACCTTAATGAAGGTATGTCAATCATCTGTTTTTACCCCACCAAATTCACCTTTCTTCGTTAAGATATTCTTTATGTTTGAACAAAAACCTGTGGGAAATTTAATTTTCTGAATGACCTCTTTTACACCATTGCTTTGTTGCTCTGTTAATAACCATGGAAGGTTATTTTGGACTCCATCATTATTTGATCGGATCACAATTTGCATTGCATGATTGGATTCCCAAATGTCATTACAAATTTTGACAATTTTTTCTTTATCCCTCCTGCCATCTATGATTCACCATAATGTTTCTGTAACATTCTTCCCAATATGCATTGTATCAAATAAATGAACTATTTTTAGGTCCTTATAGTAAGGCAACCTCATGAATTGAGTGGGATAACATTTCATTCCTCGTGGAAGCCCATTGATACTACCTTCACGACGATGACATTGATGAATCATAAAAAAATCAGAATACTATTTATCAAATGCAGTAAAATAAAATGAATAATTAAAATAAAATTTCAAAACATGATTCCATTTACGATACATATACTAAATGCGTACCTCGAGGATTAATTCTGTCATATGACAACTTCCATAGGCAAGGTGTCATTCTTTGTGGTTTTAGTCCAGTTTCTTGTTTCCCATTGAAAAGATCTTTTTCAGTAGTACGATACTTATGGTTGTTAGAAAGGAAGTTTCTATACTCATCAAACACCTCCTTTCCTAAACTTTTTGACCGACGAGATTGCACCTTAGGACCACAAATTGGACATGCAAATTTACCCTTTGTTTGAATACCTGCAATAGATGGATTAATATCAATTATTAATATATATACGAAATGATTATTTAAACAACATGCATGATATGATCAATTAATTATATACTATGCAAGCATGCAATATGGAATGTTACATGCCAAAAAAATGTCTTAGTCCTGGGGCATCATGAATTGTCCATAAAAGTATTCCATGACATTGAAATCTCTTCTGCCCAATTGGTTTACAAATGTCATACATAGTGATGCCCTCCCATAACTTTAGTAGCTCATCGATAAGAGGCTCGATATACACATTCATATCTTTAACTTGGTACTTACCTAATAGTTTGAAATTACACAAGATTACTACCATGGTATGTATATATACGTAAATAAATAAATAAAAGATGTTTTGCAAAAAAAGAGAAATATGAAAAATTTAAATTCGAAAAATTAATGTAAATAAATACCTGGAATAATCATTGTCAACATTATGTGCTCCCTCTTTATTGACATCCAAGGAGGAATGTTATTGTTGATAACAAAAATAGACCACATTGAGTAAACAGACTGAAGCTCTCCAAATGGATTAACACCGTCAGTTGCCAATGAAAGCCTAACATTATGAGGTTCATCTGTAAATTCTGGCCATTTTGTAGCAATTTCCTTAAATGCATAACCATCTGTAGGCATTCGAAGAACACCATCTTCAACTTTCTTTCATGCATGGTAATCCATAAACTGTTTTATGCTTTGACACCTGAACAGTCGTTGCAAACGTGGAATTATGGGAATATGTCGAAGAACCTTTCGAGGGACCATTTTTGTTACTTGATTGGTTCAATATCTACTGATACCACATACCAGACATTTTGTTTTCGACGCATGTTGTCCATAATATATAATATGATCATCAAGACATGCATCTATAATTTGATACTCCATTCCAATGTCTTTCATAATGGCATGCAAATATCGATATGTGCAAGGTAAAATATTTGATGAGGGTAACAAAAATTCACCTAACAATCTAAAACATAAAAAAAAAATAGTTAATGTAAAGAATAGGGATTGTAAATTAATATTGCATTTTTATTTTACACATTAATTAACACTAAAAAAAATGGGGAATAGTCAACCTTTATGTAGATGCGAAGTAACATATTACATACCTTAGGATCTGTGTCATACAAGTGTTAGACAAATGATTCGTAACTTTCAAATTCACCAACAACAATGTAGTGGAGAGAATATTTTCTCTTGACCCCTTATAAAGTCGTTTATTTGCCTTTTCAATCAAAGGTTCATCATAAATACAATCACTACTGTCCCCATGATCCTCATCTGGATGACCGAATAAGTCTTGAATCATTTGATTTGTCTCATCAACTTGAACTATGTTATTATTGTCATCTACTTCCATGGAATCATTAACTTGATCTTCATTATCTGCTTCAAGTTCTTCATCTTGTACTACAACATCATTTCTGCTACTACTTGGTGCTTTGTGCATAAAGTTAGGGGGCAAATCTAACTTTATAATTACAAACAATCATGAAAAATTAGTGCATGTATAAAACATTATAAAATTTGAGAATATAATAAATATTAAAATAGATAATGAATATACATACCATCGGACGATATTCATTTGATCCCCCGTCCATGTGCCCATATTTTCTACAATGTTTTGTAGCTGTTGCTATTAAAACTCTTTCAGGACATCTAGTACAACAACTTTTGCAAGGGAAATAACATTTACCGTCACCCTTTTCACCCACTTTAATTCTTTTCCCAGCTCTAATGTTTTCTGACATTCTTCCCCACAGACTTATACTGAAACAAATATCTATTTTTTGTTCACTGAGAAGACCCGCAAACCCTTTTTGAAGCATCGTTATTATAGCAAACTTGTCTCAACATCCGTCAAATGCAACATATTTATAGATTTTGTAACATCGTAATTCCGATGTAAAAAAGTCCTAAGTGACCGTTGGTATTTTGACTTGGTGAACATATTAAGGTGACTGTTGGAGGGGAAAACCTATTTTCGCAAACGTCGCAATTGCAACATACATTTTCACAAACGTGGCAAGAGCGACGTTAATGTGGCAAGACCGAAGTTAACGTGGCAAGAGCGACGTTCCAGTGGAAAACGTGGCAAGAGCGACGTTAACGTGGCAATTGCGACATACATCTTCACAAATGTGGCAAGAGAGATGTTCCAGTGGAAAACTTGGCAAGAGCGATGTTCTAGTGGAAAACGTGGCAAGAGAGACGTTAACGTGGCAAGACCGACATTAACGTGGCAATTGCAACACACATCTTCAAAAATGTGGCAAGAGAGACGTTCCAGTGGAAAATGTGGCAAGAGCGACGTTCCAGTGGAAAATGTGGCAAGAGTGACGTTAATGTGGCAAGAGCGACGTTATCGAGCAACATGATTTTTTTTTTATAAATTTCTTCTATTTTGCGACAATATGGACAATTTTGTCCATAACGCCACAAATAAAACATCAAAATTTTTACAATATGTAGTAGTGTGGTCATACTAGTGCAATCTTTGGTAAATTCCACTCTCAGTGTAGAGAACGATACATCCTTTAGTAATGCGATCAACATTCTGGATCCTCCTTGTTATGAACGAGAGATATTTATCGTTCCCCTGAGTGCTCTCCCTTTAAGTCCTAATGAGGTGCCCTTCGATTGGGATGACCTGATGGGGAATCTCATACCCCCACCTATGTCTTTTCCAGTAAGAGACATTATTTGAACCATCACGGAGACTATATACTCTTTTAACATGTTATCCTCCTGAACTTGGAGAGTTTTGGGTTTTCCAAAGCTTTGTCTGCTATCTATAAGATGTTTACCTACCATAGAAAATCGATATGGGAGCATTGGCCTTCACCTTTACATGTTGATTAGAGCAACAAAATGATTCTTAACTAAGCTATTTTCTAACTCATCTAAAAACCGAAAATATTTCCGAGTGATTTGTCCCTTTCACACTCGTTAAATTGGATTTGAAAGGTCATGAGTCTTAGTTAATCTCTTTTCCGACTCATTGCCAAAAATAGAAAATATCGTCGAGTGAACTTGTATTTTTCACACTCATAAATTAGATTTGAAAAGATGTCTATTTGGAAAAAGTTTATCCCCTTTTCACACCAAGTAGACTAAAAGACATAAAAATGACATTTTTTGGCGTTAAGTTATGATTTCATCTCATGCCCTCACTTGTAGTATTGAGCCTTTAGTTGGTTCTCGCTTTGCATTACAAATCATTGCCTAAGCAATTTTTTCATCCTCAACCAAGCAGAGCCTTGTTTATTTCCTTCACAATTTGACACCCTATACCCTGGAGGGAACATCACCTCGAGTGCCCATCTCCTGCATGCATCTCTTTACATTGAGCATAGGTACGTTCCGCTGCTAGAACTAGTTTTTTTTACTTGTGACACTCATTTCCTCCTCTGTATCATAGCATTTATTTGTTATGAAAAAAAAAAAAGACAGGTGGGAAGGGAGTATTATATTTTAATTGGAAGCAATCGTGTCGCCTTTGAATAGACAACAAAAGTATTGAGTCCTTTTGTCATCATAATTTTGGGTTTGGCATGGCCTTAGAAATTTGCTCTCATTATAGAGTTTTCTCTACTGACTAGTTATTCTTCCAGTCCCTATAGAGAACATTATTGATGCCTCCTGCAACTAATAGTCACATCATTGAGTCTATTTTGTTGGAGTCCACCATATGTCTCAAGCTCTTTCTCAAAAGAAGTCTATCAACCTATGTTGACCATTCCTCAAAACTTTTGACTTTGCATGTCAGCCATACCCTCAATTTGTCTTAGAATCACATGATACTATGGTATTATTATGCACCCTGGCCCTACTTTCATCATTGGTAGGTCACCTTGAACCTAGTAGTCGACATTTCATCATTGGTCGTTGACTAGGTGCTTTCCCTTGTGTTCGATGACAAGACATCTATTCACACTTTGGTATTCGTGTAGTGTCTTGGATCCTATTAGCCTTATTCATCGTTTCCTTGCCTTTGTCAATATTTTTCATCATTAGTTGCTATTCAGAGGGTCTTTTTCGTGTACTTCTTGCATTTGGCACACGTGAAAGATGCACATGTTTGTTAGTTTGTGAACATGTTCTTTGTCCAATCCCCACCAAATTACAAAGATCATGCTTTGTTCCTCATGTTGAATGATGAGAGATACCTTAATTCTCTCCTTTCAGTAGGTCTCTTTCCATCGAATTCATCTCATTTATTCTATATATGGGACCTAGAGTTTATGAGTACTGTGAGACTTGCAGTAATTACTAGCAGGTTCTCTTGCCATTGACAGATGGGAATAAATCAATGTCTCGTGATCAATGGATTCCTCAAGTGTTTGACATAGAATTCTTTATTCACACTTGTAGAAATGTGCTTGGTGCCTTGATACCTACTTTCATTATTGGTAGGTTGTCTCACATTTGTTAACAGTATACCTCAATGACTAGTAATCAAATGATTTCTCATTGTGTTCGACCTCAACTCCTTTATTCACATGATGTAGACTTGCACCTTTGGCAGATTTATATAAGACTTGAAGACATCACTATGTGGCCACAACTTTCCTGAGTTGTTGCTTCTTTATCATTGGACCAACACCTACTTGACTTCAGTAATCATGGGACATGACATTATACTCCATTTTATACAGATATCTTTAGATTGGTTTTAAGACTAGTTTACTGAGCCTTGTTCACGATTATGACAACTTTTGGCATATAACCACATTTGTATTTTCCTATTCATGGCCATAGACACTTATTTGGTATATTTTCCACATGGATCTGCATTGTATTCTATTGGAAAACATATATGTAAAGTCAAAATAGAATGTAATGAGCAACTAGTCTTTCCAGCTGGGTTTACACCACTCCACTTCTGGGTTATTTATAATGTATTTCGGCCATCACAGATACTCCTATGGTCTCACACATTAGGGGGCATATGTTATAGCAAGATTTTCCTCACCATTGCTATCTTGAACAAAGGTCCTTTTTCCCTTTCCCTATGTAGACTTGTCATCCCCTTTTGATGAATCCAGAGCTAAAAATACATATTTTTCCACATATACATGCCCTACCTACTATACATCATGCATATATGAATGCTTCTCTACTACAACCCCTCTACATCAAGATTTGTGCCAGAAAATACAAAAATGAAGTCAGGTTTCCATGAAACGACAAGAGAATCTGATCCTTGGCCTTCCATATACTGGAAACGTTCCAACTTGGCCCTTCAATTGAATTTTGAAGGCTATAGGAGCACAATTTCGAGCTATGGAAAAAACGAGAAATAATTCAACTTTCATAGCAAAGTTACTTTGGATAAATTACTTCATATTGAGTCTGCATCCCTTTGTCCCTCAAGTTTGAACATAGTATTCATCCACCAAGCTCTTTCCCTATTGTTGAGAGAACCTCATTGTCTCATTTCTATGAGCTTGCCTTTGGTGGAGGATTGAAGTGGTGGAGGCCTAGTTGGAAGGAACTTGGTTTCTTGGTTTTTAATCATGCCGACACGGAAGTTTGTAATGTTTTTTCTTTTGCTGATCATTTTTTTATATAAATACTCCTTTCCCATCCAATTTCTATCGTGAAAATATATGATTATTATCCATGGGAATGTTTGTAATGTTTATTAATGGATTATGCTATCTAATGTGATAGCCCCTTTATATCATCACTATATAATTTATCTTCTTGTTTTTTGAGAACTTTTTGCAATTACAAAGCTTTGGTTCAAAGTAATCAACAACGGAACAACATAAAATGTTGGAATGAGGTAGGCTTCTTTCTTATCTCGCTTCCATATTGGTTTATATAGAATATGTTGGAATTGAGTAGATTTCTGCAGCTATACTTGTCTGTTGTGGTTTACCCTGACCATAGAGAGTTTTCCCCTCATAACAACATTCCTAAGAGGATTATATATGATCGAGGATTGATGTTTACAAGACTATTTTGGACTAGTTTCCAAGAGGCCTTGGGAACCCAACTTAACTTTATTACAACTTATCACCCATAGACAAATGGGCAGTTTGAGTGAAAAAAACAAATATTGCAGGATATGTTGTGTATGTACATGATGGACCAACATAAGAGTTGGGAAGAATTCTTATCGCTGGTAGAATTTAAATATAACAACAGTTATCAAAGAACCATTAAGATGGTGCCTTTCGAGTTTCTTTATGGGCAATCATGTCAGATGCCTTTGAGATGGGATCGACTTGACGATAGGGTTCTGGTGGGACCAAAAGTGATCCAAGAAATGGAAAAGGATAAAGGAAGTGCAAGATTGACAAAAGATTTATGATGATGCATATCGTGTCGACCGTAGTTATGAAGTTGGTGATCAAGTCTTCTTGCGAGTGAAACTGCATAAGAGTTCAATCAAGTTTGGAAAGGGTGATAAAATCTCTCCTAGGTTTGTGGGACCCTTCAAGATTGTGGAAAAGAAGGGGCCCATGGCCTATCGACTAGACTTGATTGATTCTTTGAGGCATATGCATGATATTTTTCATGTATCTATCTTGATACATTATGTTAGTGATCCTACCCATGTTATTGACATGAGTTCCTTATAGGTATCGGATGAGGGTGCACTCACGATGGAGCCAATCTCCATCTTATACCATCACATTCAAAAACTATTATGTTGAATAGTAGATCAGGTCAAGTTCTAGTTGGAAAACTATTGTCCGCACTCAACGACCTGAGAGGACGCATATGATATGTGTCAACATTTTCCATTTTTGTTTGATAGCTAGACATAATATATTGTGATACACTTTATTTCGACACTTACATACTGTGAAAATTTGGGACAAAGATTAAAACAAGAGGGGGTGTATGTAACATACCTCTCTTGCATGCACTGAGCGAACTTATTCTTTGAGGACACTTGTGTGCAAGTGATCTGGTTCCTTATACAATTGGTTGTTTTGATTATGACTATGAGATGTTGTGGATCTAATGATATGTTATTTTTTCTATATTTACATCTACATGTCCTATTGACTGGTTTCTCCTAAGTGTGCAGGACTCTGGATGTTAGAGGATGCAAGTGGCATCGATGAATCCCCTTGGACTTTGGATCAAGTCAGGGAGTGGAATGTTATAGATCAAATGTTGTTGATATGACATATGTGACACTTGATTAGATATTATGATGTTGAATGTTATCACTAACATGTTTCATTGATGGATGTAGGATGATGATAGCTTGTTGAAAAAACTCACATTTGGAGTAAAGGGGTCAGGCGCGACAACCAGAGACATTGAGGGAAAGGTGTGGCAACATCCCTGTCATAGCCTACTAGCACTCCCACCATGGTTCAAACTATAGGTTAACGATTACCTAGTTCGAGAAGACCCACGATGTCATGAGGGAAGACTGTGACAATCGCCCACGATGATTTTAAGGGGCGCGCAATAAGGTAGGGTCCTTATTCCTTAGAGGCCCTTAGTCTCCCACAAGTTCACCTGACGAAGTATTGACTCCAAGGTTTTGACGTTTGTCAAATTTAGTTAAGAGGCGAGTTGCACCATTGGAACATGTAGTGCATCTTGAAGGGCATGTCATGCAAATAAAATGGGAAGAGGCGAGTGGCACCCTTGGAGCACGTAATGTCGCCTGAAGGGCATGTCACGATTTTAACCATGGTATGTTAATAAACCTAGTGCCTAGAAAACGATGCCTCCTTAGGACTTGGTCAACCTTAAAATTAATGATGTGATGAGTAAAATTTATAACAAATTTTCCCTTAAGAACTGTCGCCTAGCCTAGTGAATTTAAAACCTAGTTCTAAATAGAACCTTTGTACAAAAAAATCTAATTAGACATGTAACAAGAAGGGGGTAAAGAAAAATTCAATCTTTAATAATTAAAGTAAAAATATTAATGAAGGTTTAGTTATTAAAAGGGGTAAAAGGTTGTTTTTGTCTAATCTTGCTAATTCTGAACTTAGTTAAAAAGGGGGGAAACTTAAAGAAAAAGAGAAACTTAAAGAAAAGGGGAAACTTAAAGAAAAACGGGAATGTCTAACTTAGTAGGGAATCTCTCCTTTGGAACTTTCTATTTGTGAACTCTACTAGGATTTACATAATGCGTAAGTCATTTAAGAATTGTAAGGGAATAAAGGGACACCGAGGAGCATTGAACCCTTTTAGGTGGGTAAGGGAAATAGGCGAATTTAATTAATTAATAAATTACTTTCTGGTGAAACTAAGGGATCAGATGACATGTGTATGGGGGAAGTTTGTGCTAATGAAATTTAATAAAAAAAATATAACGAGGGTTTGAGAAACTAATCGCTAAGGAAACTCTATAAAAAGAATGATGGAGGAGGAGTATGGAATCACATCTGGCATGCGTAAGGTTATGCTGCCGGAATTTTATCTTGGCTGAATTGTCTTGTGGGAGTTGGGATACCTAGCTCAAATAATGAGTGGTAGCTCAACCTTGCGAAGCATGTTGGGAACTAGCATTCTCTGGTATTGTGTGTGTCGCCCCTTTGTGGCTCGAGGGGCTTAGGGGGGAGAAGAGTACCCCTAGCATTGGCTGGGCAGTACCAGTGAGGTATGAGCAGTCATAAAGAAGGATTTGGATGGAGTGCACGTGTGGCACAGTGTCTATGGGATCATCACCTTCGGATTTAGTATGCGTATGTGAATTTTGTTTGTATTTTAGTTAAAATTATCCTATATATGAATAATAAAAATGATGAAGGTTGAAGTTTATTTCTAGCACATGAAAATAATAACGATGATGACACAACCAATGCATTTCTAGTTTGAATCTATATTATCTTTTCATTATAAGGCATTAAATCTAAGATTTTGTTCAGTTTCAATTTCCTATTGTGGTTTTAGGATGTTGTCATGTAGTCGATCTGGGCTCTTTGAATTTGTTTTTTTTATAGCCCCTCCCTTCAAGAGAAATTACTTGATTTCTTCTACTAAAATTATTAAACATGTTATTGCGCATAAGTATAAAACCTTAGAGACATTCAATTATTTTGCAAATGGGCTCCTCCCAACAGTTGTTGACGGTTGGGACTTGACTCTTGTGGATTGCGATTTTTTCTTCTAGGAAGTCGGTTATTGGTTACCTACCAATGTTTTCAATTTTGATTGCTACTTATCTGTCTATTTATTTCCCTTGCATAGATTTTTGTTTAGCCAGAGTTTGATTGTAAGCAACTTGATTGATATTAATCGCATCCTTCCTTCAAGAATGTTTTTCTTAAACCATTTTACCTGTGTTCTCTCGATACTCTCCCTTGGAGCCTTGTGCATGGGTGGTGATCTTGTTACACTTGAAATCAAGAGGATCATGCTTGGCATGAATTCTTGGCTTGAATCAAGAGGGAATGAACCTCAGACCCAAAACTCTCGACCGTGTTTTTATCCCTTTTCATTTTAATGCATTTCAGTTTTCAGGACTATGTATTGTTTTTATTTGGACTTATTGTTTAAAATTTTGGGCCAAAAAATTAGCAGCGGATTGCATGAAGGGGGGATTAAAATCCTTAAACTATGTGTGGTTTTAATTATGTCATTATGTCCTGGATTCTTTCAAGCAAGTGGAGCCTTGTTGTTCTGATGCCCAACATAAATTTATGATGAACTCTTGTGTATATTTTAATAAGTT
>CBVK0100635420.1:0-11372 GCA_900067695.1 Picea abies | reverse complement strand
GGATAATATATCAAATCGTTCCCCGGCAACGGCGCCAAGATGTTATCACTTGGTAAGTTCTTAAGGCTGTATTTAAGAAACCCCAAGGTAACCTACAACCAAGCTTTAGGATGACTGTCTGACTCAGCCAACCAGAGAGGGCTCTCTCTTTGTCACTTTATGATAAATATATCAAAGAATAGGAGAACTAGGCCAGATTTCTCAAAGTAACCAGGTGAGTTTTTAAAGGTGGTCAAGGTAGTAAGAAATTCCACAGGTAAATAGCATTGGGTAATGGAGTCCAAGATGGGATTCAATCAACAAAGGATACTCAAATGGGATTCAGAGGTTGAGAGGCCTTTGGTATAGTTCAAGAGCAGATCATAAACTTTAAGGATATGATAGAAGAATCAAAGAAGGTGAGTTTGACAGCAAAGAGCATGAAACCATGAATTCTTTACAGTTAAACAGGAGAATTTTATGAAAGACAGGGAAGCATAAATCATGACAGAGCACCTTAAGATGAATTCTATAACAATTTATGTTTCAATGGCATCAACTGTACATTACTATGGAGCATATAAGTATGAATTCCAGAGATTGACATTCACAGTTGTATGGAAAGCATAAAACAGAGATGAAAATGACATTCAACAGAGAAAAGACATTCTGCATTCGAACTATAGAAGGAGTCTGTCAACAATAAAACCTGTATGTCTGTCCTTTTATTGATCTTCACACAATCCACAGATACAACAAGCTTTGTTTCTTTACAGTGCAAAATTTCTTCGACCCAGAACCCTTTTACTATCAAAATAGGGTATACTTATAGTCTATCTCTTCAAAACGAGATCCAAAAAATAATGAAACAGTTATTACATCAGGGATCGGATCCCAAATTATAGCATCTAACCCTATTTTCTACTTACAAATGGCAAAATTGCCATTTATTACAATAACAGTTTCTAAAAATAACTTCTTGACTGAACAGATGTCCAATAAGATCTACATAAGATATCATTGATTTGTTCGAAGTATTTCGTGCCTCCAAAGGCGCATGCTGTTTGAAAACAGGCTCGCTTTCTTTGTTGGGACATTCTCCATAATCTGAACCTTATACTACTCCAGCAACAACTTTCATGTCTCCAAGTTATTTGTGCTTCAAGATGTGGAACCAATTACCAAAACCTGGCTTCCTAATCTGAAAATTTCTTTCCATGCCATGTCATTGGGAATTGTAGCATCTACCATTTCCTTTACCCAAACTTCCAGCTCAATCAAAGGATCTTGTGTGATAATAGACAATTTGGACTTAATCTCCCTAAACAGAATAGGAAGTTCAAAATCTTGCCTCATTTTACTTACCACCACAGTACCTTTCAGTCCCTTCACCATATCTTTAAATTTACTATGATCTGATCTGGCTTTGATTATTTTTTCTTTATACTCAGACTCAGAGATAAGTTGATTTCCAGAATCCCAAAAACATGGTAAGCCATAACCAAATAAGGGTATGAAAGCTCCCTTAAAATCCTGTACTGTATTTTGAATTAGTGCCGTTTTCTCCCTGACTGCATTTAACAGAGTATGTTTATGGAGCACCTTCCTTGCCTCCACCAGCAGAATAGTTCTGTTTCTTATATTCATAGTTTGTAAATCAGCAGTTAGTACCTTATTAAGAAAGTTAATGGCTCTTTGTGCTACTTCCTTTGATCTATTTGCAAGGTGTTCATCAGCCAATTTGCATCTGCTGAAAGCCATTTCAAGTGCTTTTTCCTGTTCTTCTACCATGCTTAACTGAGGTCTGAAAGACTGGATGTCTTTTGCTAGCTCATCCCAAAGTAAATGTTTTGCCCCTTCTAGTGGTAATACTCCTTTGACTTTTTCCTTAAGTTTGATTACCTTTTCATTCAAAAGAGCTATCTCTTTATCTCTGGGATCATTTTCTTTTCTTTCTTTCAACTGTTCTCTGAGACGCTGATTCCTTTCTTTGAGCTCTATAATTTCTATGTCCTTTAAGGATACATCAGACATATCCTTAATCAACTGAGAAGTAGGTGACCTGGGTTCTGCCATCTTTTCTTCATTTAATTGTTCAATTATCTTTAACATTTTGTCCTTGTCTTCCTCCCAAGCAGATTTCTCCTCTTCAAGAGATAAGAACTTAGCATTTAACTCTATATCTTTCAATCTCAGCTCAGCAATTTCATCATGTAACTGAACCAATTGGGGTGAAGGTGTTGTATCCACATTTATAGGCCTACCTCTCCTTTTCACAGTCTTGACCTTAGCTAGTGACTGAGATTCTGTCTCTGGTGTAGGTGGCAATTCTTTGCATGCAGTTAACTCCGTTTGTAGCTGAGCCACTTGAGTAGACCAAGCTTTATTTGCTACCTTCTCTTGCTTAAGCTGAGCTTCTAGCTTTTCCACCCTCTGCTTTGATTTCCTATGAGCCAAAGTTTCTTTTGCTAGATCAATCTTGTCAGGCACTGATAGTTGACTCATATCCAAATGGATTTCTGAGGCTCTGCTCTCACTAGACACAATCAAATTAAGTGAATTAGTAACAAAATCTCTAACAGTAGCAAGAGATACCTTCTCCTGTGATTGCTTTCTTAATAATGATGCTTCCTCTAGGGCTTTAATCAAAGATTGTTTCTTCTGCTCCCTGTAGTGTGTCAGCAACTCTGTTCTGTTTTTAAATTGATCTTCTGTAGCAGTATCATATGAATAGTTTCTAAATGTAAGCACAGATTTCTTAGCAACCGGTGGCATCTGCTCTAACTGTTCTTCTTCAATGATAGCAGCTGGAACCTGAAGTACTTGTTTCTCCAAATGTTCTATATCAATAATTTCTTTGCCAGTTGCTATTTTACGCTTTTTGGCTTCTTCTTGGTCTATCTCCATATCAGTCACCCCTGACATTGGTCTCTTTTTATCAACCTGTGTTTCCTTAGTTGATATGTTCTCTTCAATCTGCATTCCTCCAGTGGATTTAGTACTGTCAAGAGTCTCTTGAGATTTCCAAGCAAAATCATTCAACAAAGAGTTAGCTTCTCCACTCAAATCAGGAATTTTGCAGTGTTGGAAAGGGGACCTGTCATATTTCACTCTCCTATCAGAAATCACCTGTTTTGGATCATAATTCAGAGACATGGCCTGGCTGAATTGATACTGTCTCAATGTTTCCTCAATCAGGGGCAAAGCTGCCTCTTTCTTTAAAATATAATTTCCTACCGTGAGAGGATATTTGATCCAAGAGCTCCTTTTTAGCTTAGGGGAAGTGAAATGCTCAATATCAGTCTGAATTCTTTGCCTCATCACCTCCAGGGAGAAAATACTCAAAGTAAGGAAAACAGGTAGGATATAAGGTGAACCAGTAAAACCAAAAATCCTTATGAGGGAGTGATCCTTACTTAAGAACCAGTCACCAATCAACCCAGGGTTCAATATCTCTCTCATTTCCTGGGAAATTCTGCTGACATTAGGATTGAACACCCTAAATATGCTCAAGACAATCTTGTCTATAAAATGGCAATAAGACCATGAGTGAATAACTGAAACATATGGTGGCCAAGCTTTAAAAAGATTAGGATCTATTCTCAGGAACAATTCTTGATTTGCACTGATAATTAGGGCATATAAATAAGCCTGGTATCTGAAATGGAAAACTTGAGGGAAATTTATTAGCTGGGAACAGATTTCCCTAGCCAGAAAATCATCAAATCGGACAGGGGAAGTACCAGATTGACTTAGATATAGGAAAAAACCTATAATTGCCTCAGTAACCTTAGTATCACCATCTAGTCCTAGAATTTGACTTAACAAGGTCACAGCAGAACGGATGAGAGGTGTACATAATTCAGAAGGAAAAGGAACAAGCAGGTCTTCATAGGATACTGGAGAATGCAGAATATTTTCATATAGTTGCTTCTTTTCCTCCACAGGGGCTTGTTTATAAATTTGCAACACATCTTGCTCATTAAAAGGGCTGGTGGCAGTGACTTTTTCAGCAGGGAAATTTAAGGAATGCCGGAGGGTTTGACCATCAATTTTAGACAAAATTTGGTCATGATTGGCATTCATGACGACCTCTTCGTCTTTTGAGAAATGTTCAGCAAATAAAGCTACCAGTTCTGGGCAATTAGGCAAAGGTTGTAGTGTAAATGTGTTAAGTGACCTATGGAGTTTGACAGCAAACTCAGCTTGTCCTAAGGCAGAAACAGATAGTACATTCTGGGCTTCAAGGATGGTTGAAAATCTCAGTATGGGGTCGAAAATATCACAGAACCTATCAGAGACTAGGTCCTCTGCGGGATTTAGGAGTTTTATACTAACCGCCATGATAGTCTATCGTAAATTGTGAAAACCAGGTTACGGGGGAAGTTTTTTACAGGTACCTGGAAGTAATTGGGATATTTGGAGGTCGTATTGACGTCGCCGGTCCTTTGCAACAAGTCTGGAGCTTGATTCAGCAGCGATGGCGGTCTGTGCAGGGTGGCGGGGTCTTTAACAGTTTGCGCAGGGTGGCGGAGCTCTTGGCGGTTTGTCGTAACAATAAACTAACAATAGCTTTCATGCTATATAACGCCGCAACGGAGATTTGTAAACCGTAGAAAATCGTACGATCCCAATCCTCTGCTCCCATTCAACAAATGACACGTTGCGCGCTGTCACATCCAATGGAAATTGAAAAATTCTTGTCCCGCTCGCTTGTTGACGCTTCTGCCGGAATCTGGACCGTCAGATCTGGGTGGACCCCAGTTTTATGATCGTGACCCTCCATTCTTTTCGGGGTTTAATTCTTGTCGGGCCTACTGCATTTAGTAGCGGGAATTTTAGCCAACCTACCAACTTTAAACTATTCTTTGCCAAAGTATAATGTCGCGGCCAATAGTGACACTGCTTCTAGTATTTCTAGAACCTCCGCCAAGCATGAAATAGGTTCCTTCACACACTGGATTTTTTAGAAACATATCAAATAGAATAAGCACCATTCCTCCTGCATCTTTGATGAAAATTTTTATACTGTGATAACAGCTGGCTCCAACTAGGGATGCTGTCTCCCTGTGAGGCAGCAAGATCAGCAGACTAGTGCCTATCCATTGTAAGAAAATACAAAAATTTCAAAATTTGAAAGAAATAAAATCAAACCAATGATGAGTTGCAGACAGCTCTCAGGGCCTTCTCCTCGGGCTTTAAAACTGACTGAAATCACCCACACCACACCACACATGCTTTGAAATATTTAAAATGATATATACAATGAAGTGGGTTCATTGGCAATCCTCTGTTACTGAAAATAGGGCTTGAGGAACCTCCCATTCACTGGGCCCCCCACTGTCAAGTTACTGTCTGAAGTCTCCAGGAGATATGCATTTTTTCCTTTGAAAGCAGCAATTTTATATGGACCTACCCACAAGTGATCAAATTTACCATGTTTGCCTTTATCCTCAAACTGGGCATTCCATTTCAAAACTAGATCTCCAATCTGGAATTCTGTAGGCTTGATCTTTCTGTCAAAAATTTTCTTCATTTTCTCTTGAAACAACTGATTACTAGAGAACACCCCTTCTCTTTTTTGATGGACATCAATGAGTTGATTTACCCTTCTGATTTGTGGATCTGCTTCAGAGTCTTCTTCCTGTAACAATTTCATTACTGGCAAGCTCAAAGAGGCTGGAAATATGACATCAGTACCATATACTATCTCAAAAGGTGAAACACCTATTGAGCGTTTTGTACTAATCCTATCTGCCCAAAGGGCATAGATCAGCTTTGTATTCCAAGACTTTTTGTTTTCATCCAACAATTTTTTGATTATCCTTGTCAAACTCTTATTGGAAGATTCTGCCAGACCATTCCCCTGTGGATAATATGCAGTGGAATGTCCCAATTGAATTTGATATTTCTCACAAAAAGATATCATCTTCTTGGATTTGAATGCTGCTGCATTGTCAGTTATAATTTTCCTGGGGACACCAAATCTAGACAGGATATGAGTTTCCAAAAATTGTATGATGACACTTTCATTTGCCAGTCTTGTGGGGATAGCTTCTACCCATTTTGTAAAATAGTCTGTTGCAGTCAAGATCCATTTATGTTGACCTGAAGAACTTGGTTTGATTTCGCCAATGAAATCCAAACCCCATTGCTGGAAAGGAGCTTCTACATAGATGGGTTTTAATGGTAGTGGAAGCAACTTTGCCCTTCCTTCAAAGATTTGACATTGATGGCATGTCATTGTTTTCTTCCTTACATCAGACAGTAGTGGAAGCAACTTTGCCCTTCCTTCAAAGATTTGACATTGATGGCATGTCATTGTTTTCTTCCTTACATCAGCAAAAATTGTGGGCCAATAAAATCCTGCTCTCAAGATTTTGTTTACTGTACTCTTCCAATAATGGTGTCCTCCACAATCTCCTTCATGAAATTCTATCATTAATTTGTCAGCTTCTTCTTCTATTACACAATGTAACAGAATACCTCCAGGATCTTTCCAAAATAGATTTTGGTCTAAAATACAGAATTTTGCTGCTTGTTGAATTTTAATGATGATTTGTACCTTGGACAAGTGGTTCCTATGTACATTAATACTGGGAAAGGGCATTAAACATTTTGGAGTGATAAGAAGAAGCTGAAACCGGGATTGGGATAAATTGCAGGGTGAGAAAACACTAAGAAAAATCAACACTGCTTTCAACTTTAAGAATCTCCCTCTTGTTTTATCCATGCCCACTGGTGCCTGTAGATGTTGTAGTACATATATTACATCTTTGTACCAAGGAGAAGAAAGGAATTGGGGTAATACCTGTACAAAACTTTCTTGCGCTGGAAGACTGGTCAAATTGGCTATCATATTTATTCCAACATCATCACAGTTGGACTTAGTCATTAATTTAGCCAAACCCTGTCCTTTGATCAGCTTGGTTGGTTTAATTTCCAAGTCATACTCCAAGAGAATTGCAATCCACTTGCGCCTTCTTCCTTCAGGATCTGCTTGGGTCAATATATCTTTGACCATGCTGCTAGGAACATAAGCAATGACATGTGAATGAAGGATGTATACCCTGAATTCCTTCAATGCTTGGACTAAAGCATAAGCCTGTTTGTCTAAAATGTCATATTTGAGAGGGGCATCTCTCAAAGTTTTGCTATAAAAAGCAACAGGCTGTTCCTCTCCTTTATCATTTTTCTGCAACAATGCCCCTGCAATTGTATGCTCTGAAGCATAAGAGAAAATCAAAAAATCCTTTGAAAAGTCTGGGCTGATGAGAACAGGAGCTGTGGCAATAGCTTGCTTGATGTCTTTAAAAGACTTCTTTGCTGCCTCAGTCCATTTGATTTCATGATCCTTTTTGAGCATGTTAGTTATATTCTTTACAATTTCAGCAAAACAAGAGATAAATCTTCTTAAAAAATTTACTTGGCCTAAGAAAGATTGTACCTCTTTCTTGTTTCTGGGTAGTTCCAACTTCCACCTGCAAGATGGCCTGCACTCTATGTGGATCAATTTTGATCCCATCCTTTGATATGATATGACCAAGTAATTTTCCTTCTGACATGGCAAAATGAGATTTTTTTGGATTCAGAGAGATGCCATACTTTCTGCACTTATTGAAGACTCTTTTCAAATGTTCCATATGATCCTTATCAGAACCTGAGAATACTGTAATATCATCTAAGTAAATCACCAAGATTTTATCCTTTTCATCAGCAAAAGCAATATCCATGGCCCTCTGGAAAGTGGCCCCTGCATTCATAAGACCAAAGGGCATTTTGGCATACATGAATGTGCCCCATGGTGTTGTAAAAGCAGTATTTTCCTGATCTTTGGGATGTACCTGTACAGTGTACGTACCAGATTATATCCAGAGAATCCATCCAACATAGACATTCTCTGTGACCCAACTACTTTCTGCAAAATATGATCCATTTTTGGCAGTGGGTAATTGTCTTTCAGTGAAACCCTGTTGAGGTTTCTGAAATCCACACATAATCGGATTTCCCCATTCTTTTTCCTGACTGGTACAAGGTTTGCAACCCATTTGGAAAACCTCAGAGAAACAATAATCTCAGCATCAAAAAGCTTTTTTACCTCTTTCTCAATCAGTGGTAACAACATAGGATTCATCCTTCTCAATTTCTGTTTAAAAGGAACCTGATCTTCCTTTATTGGTATAGTATGCTGTATGATACTAGTGTCATATACCTTTAAATCTTTATATGTCCAAGCAAAAACATCAGAATATTCCTTCATTATATGAATATATTTCTTTTTAACCTCCAAAGGTAGGGATTTTGAAATTTTTATTATCTTTGGCTGTTCAGGAGTGCCTATGTTGCAATCTTCTATATCATCCTCTTCTGACTTTATTTTGGGATCTCGAGCAACATCATTTTTATCAAACAATTTCTCTAAAGGAACTAGTCCCTTAGGAATGTAGTTGTTCTTCAATTGCAGAATATTATGACCAGCTATAGTATTCTGTAATTCCTCTTTTTCCTTAATACCAACATCTTTATCCTCCATTTGATTATCTTCATCAATGACCAGATTCTGAAACTCTCCTTCTAATTTCAAAAACTTTTCAATCTGCTTGTCATCCTCAAATACCTGCCAATGTTTTATGTTGTCAGGCACAGAAGGCCTATTCATCACCTCAAGCTCATACTTGACATTTGTGAATGTGGGAATTTTTGAAACAGATGCAGCAACAGCTAATGAATCTGGAATAGTGTTTTTGGTTCTAGGTATGACTGAAAATATAAATTCAGAAAAGTTTTCTAGCAGCTCCAAAACAGCATTTCTGTATGATCTCATCCTAGGATGTTTTGTCTGGTAAATGCCTTGTACCTGCTTTATAACTAGTTCAGAATCAACTTGAACAGTGATTCTCTTGGCCTTTTTCTGAATTAGCAGCTTCAAACCTGACATAAGGGCCTCATACTCTGCTTCATTATTTGTACATTCAAAATTCAACTTGAAAGCATGTAAAGAAGTATTTCCCCCAGGTGAGACTATCCAAACTCCAGCACCAGCTCCTTCCCTGCTCATTGCTCCATCAAACGACATATCCCATAATCCATCTTCCATGGTCTGCTGGTCTCCTGTAAGCTTTTCTTGATCATCAACAACCTCATGTTTCACCTCTGGGGAAGTAAAATCGTTGTAAAAAATAGAAGAACTCATATCAGTTTCAACTGAGTACACAGGGTGATTCTGAGGATTTTCTGGACTGCTCACCATATAAGCCAAATAGGATTCTCTATATAACCTCCTCTGTTCACCAAAAACAGGTATAGTTGCATAAGTCATATCCATTTGCATAGAACCCCTTAATTTTGCAGTAAAGTTTCTTGCCAGCAACATTCCAAATCTTGGTGGTATATCAGCAACTACCACATCTAATAGAACACTTTTAGCAGGGATTTGTGTTAAAGAAACAACCAAATCCTTGATCAGCCCAATACATTCCACCTTCCTAGAATCAAAAGAAAATAAACTTTTGTATGGCCTCGTGATATCCAATCCCAATTTCTCCATAACAGACCTAGGCATTAGATTGTGAGATGCACCAGAATCAACCATAGCATTATGTAAATTCATACCATGAACATTTAGAGTGATATAAAAAGGAGCAATTTCATCAACCGAACTATCTTCTACTCTGGGTCCTGTTATCCCCGATATCTAGGGATAACTAGGAGATCATGTCTCGAGGCTCACATGGTCCTAGGCATGGAGTACCGAGAGCAGGAGCGACCTGAGCATGGTCCTGGAGGACCCGCCCTGACTCAAGCCATCTAAACCCTTCTACAAACCGTGCGATAACAGGTCCAAAGAGGAGTGCAGGGTGGTCATCTTGTAAATTTACATCATCTGACCTATTCTCCTGTAATTTCAACATATTACGGATCTGTTTTCTGTATTCTGTGTTCTTTAGTAGCTCATTGAATGGAACAGACACCTTAATCTTTGAAATTTCATTTTCAAGATTAAATGTTGAAGTATTTTTGTCGGATTCTTTCTCTTCTACCTCCTTTCTGTCAGATGCTTTATTCTGAACTTTATCTTTCATTTCACCCTTACCTTTTGTTTCAGCTGAACTTTTAGGTTCAGCTGCCTTTGAACCACTGATAGATGCATGATCAGTAACATCCTTTGTTATCTTAGGGACAATTCTGTTTCTTAGATTTATCTGATTTTGGAAATCATTGAATGCATGTTGATAAGCCCTTTTATATTCATCTGTTTCTAGTACAAGCATCTGATTTCTTTGATCTTGTACACCATTCTCATAATCAGACCTGGTAAGGAATGAGTCAGGATTATATTTGTCTACCAGGTGAATATGACCTTGCCCTGTATCCTCCTCAATGCTGTCATTATCTAAAAAATTTTGAGGAAAAGGAGGTCTTATATTCTGATTACCTTGCTCAGCATCTTGGTTTCTGTTTTCTCTTTGCATAATTTGAAGGTTCTGATGAGGAGGTTGTCTTCTAAAATTTTGATTCCTGTTCTGAGGATCAGGTTGCTGCCTGGGAGAAGGCCTGTTCTCTATGGAAAGTTTTTCAAAGAACTTCTCCATGGCCTTCATCATAGTTTCCAACCTAACATCTGTCTGTCCAGAGGTTGAAGGTTGATCTTTTTTCTTTTCACTCTCAGTTTTTTGTTTTAATTTATTAGAAGCAATCATATTTACTTCAACTTTAACAGCAGCATCCATCATGCTAGCCAAAGTATCTGCTTCTCTTTCCCTTAACAGAAGAGCAAAATCATCTTCAAATGCATCAGCATAGTGTAGCTGTGCTGCTCCTAAAGGAGGTTTAAACAAATCTGGAATTGCCTGATAAGTTTTCATGAATCTAGAAGAAAGCTCCTGAACTGTCTCAGTTTGATTTCTTTTTAGTTTGTTATACTGAGTCAACACCTGTTGAGGGTTCTTCTTATCTTCCCACTTATCCAAGAATGCTGTTTCAAAGGCTGCATAATCACGAATAGTACCTGCTGTCAAGCCTCTGAACCATGTTTTTACTTCACCTGTAAAACTCTTACCTAAGAATCTCATCTTCACATCATCATCATCTACTTCTCTCAGGTCCAGGGTGTCATTGATTTTGTTCAAATGCTGTTTTGCAGTAATCTCACCATCTGCCCCAAATCTGCTAATTATCTGATCATAATTCTGAGGCATGTTATGTAGAACAGCTGGTAAAACCAGAGGTGCATATCTGGCCATGTTGATAACAATAGGAGTAGATGACACAAGCTGAATGTGAAGCTGTTCCTGCAATAACTGAGAATGTTAAGACTAGTGTGAATTTATTCTAAGAAATTGCTATCCTTATCTAGATGCATAAATAAACATTCCCATCTTTTTAATGAATAG
>CBVK0100635419.1:0-11372 GCA_900067695.1 Picea abies | reverse complement strand
AAGAGAAAGAAAAGGTAGATTCATTGTTTTCTTTCTATTTTGTCCTAATAATCTACATTAGTTTCTTGTTGCTGGCATTTCCCTATTTCTTTGTCATATTTGGTATAGAGATTCTCAGGAATCCTGTGGGATATTGTACATCTTGTATTGTATTTACTAGTCCCATTGACCTTTGGTAATCCATGGACATTAATATTCTCTTTCTCCTTTCTCCAGACTAAGAAGAAAGGTGCGGAAAAAAAAGAAGAGGAGAAAAAGGAAGAGGAGAAGAAAGAAGAGGAAAAAAATGAAGACAGAGGGGAGTCAGAGAACTCTGAACAATCTAGCAAGGATGGGGCAGAAATAAAGGAAGACAAAAAGGAAGAGGTCGAGGAAACTGTCATTACCCTCAGACCTTTAACAATGGAGGATCTGAAGCAAGCAAAGAATCAGGTGAGGCATAAGCCCTTGTTTAAATATAACATGTTTATCATGCCGCTGATTTCCCTACCTAAAAAGGGAATTTCTTTCATAACGTGAAAACTTCGTCTTTTCAGCCGATTCTCCTACCTAAAGAAGGAATTTCTTTCATAACGTGAAAACTTTGTCTTTTCAACAGATTTCTCCAAGCTTTGCATCTGAAGGCGTTGGAATGAATGAACTTAAGGAATGGAATGAATTGTATGGAGAGGGTGGAAGCAGGAAAAAACAATCGCCAACTTACTTTTTATAAGGCACTCATATTACATCTTTCAGCCTGAAAAGGAAATTAGCAAAACCATTGTTCGATTGGCATTTGCAAGTCTGATGAATCCTCCATCTCTGGGAGCGCAGTCCATTGTCCAGGATTCATAGTTGGAAAACTCCTCGGCCGCTGTAAATACACCTTCAAATCGAATTGATTTTCTTAGTGTCTGCTGCTTTGACTCTGCTGGTGGTCCAAAGGAAACATCGGTCTTATTCCACACATAGTGAGGAATAGAGTCATTTGATTATTTCTACAAGGGAAGATTTTCTCCCATTTTCTTAGTGTCTGCTGCTTTGACTCTGCTGGTGGTCCAAAGGAAACATCGGTCTTATTCCACACATAGTGAGGAATAGAGTCATTTGATTATTTCTACAGGGGAAGATTTTCTCCCTTGCTCGACCTGAATCACAGGTGTGATAGCTAGTTTGTCTGTTTGTGTCACTGCTTCTGTCAGTGTCTAATCTAGAGATATAAGATAGTTAACTTAATAATCATTATTTGGGGAACTATATTATCGCATTTCTCAGTGTAGTCATTATTATTTGCAGAGCTTGTATTGCCTGCCTTAAACAAATATATTGCTACTGCAAATGGGCTATATGCTTTTGTTAGCAGTGTATGCTATTTCTGCACCCTTTTCATGAAATGACAATGCAACTTACATAAAAAAAGAAATTAACATGAAAGGACCAATAACTTAACAATGTCAGAATTTAGAAAGTGTACCATTGTGCCACTTTATACAAAATCTTGTTAACATTTAAACCGGATCCTATCGATACATCAAACATCAAACAACAGAGCACAGTCCAACATTCAGAATATCATTTCCCATTCGTGGGTTCCAGTCAACTAGACCCTGAAAAGAATCAAATAAAAAAGGTTAAAACACATGTCAATCTGTCGCACTGTTGATTCAAAGGGTTGTTCCAACAAAGCACTTGTTCAAATCAACCTGCATTGCTTTTATGCTTTATAGCACACATAATGGACAAGGTGGTCAGGCTAACCAATCTTTGTGCTTCAAAGCACATCACATCACTTAATGGGAATCTAGTTGAAAAAGAAAAGTAAATGAGTCGAAGCCATTAATTGAATCTAGCTGAAAAGGAAATGATTAGAAACCATTGAATGCTATCTCAATCGATGGGAATAAAAAATGAAATTGGATTCAACCATTATATCTGGACAAGATTGGGTGGCCTTGGTTTTAAAAAGAAAACTATACATTATTAAAAAAATACAAAACTTTAACTTTCTTGGTATTTATATTATATTACTTATATTATAATTATAAAATAGAATCTTAGATATACCAACCTTTTAGTAAAAACTATACATTATAAAAAAAATTACAAAACTTTAACTTTCCTTTTCATAAAATTTTTCATAAAATTTCATCGAGAGCTACTTTCCTTCTCATAAAATTCATCAAAAACTATACAGTATAAAATTATAAAAAAAACTACAAAACTTTAACTTTCGTTTTCATAAAATTTCATCGAAAAAAAACTACAAAACTTCAACTTTCGTTTTCATAAAATTTCATAAAAATACTATACATGATAAAAAAAAATTCATCGAGACCTACTTTCCTTTTCATAAAATTTCATGAAAAAAATATACATGATTAAAAAAAAATACAGAACTTAAACTTTCCTTTTCATAAAATTTCATCGAGATCTATGTTTCCTTTAAATACAGAATTTTAACTTTCCTTTTCGTAAAATTTCATCGATAACTATATTTCCTTTTGCATGTTCAAGAAGTTCTTTGAATAAAATGTAAAATAACTAATATAACTTTTATTTCTTGTTTTTCAGTAAAAAAAATAATATAACAGGTCATTTACAATGTTTTTCAGAATAATTCAGATCTTCTTCACTTGGCCATAAAACATAAAAACAGTTCTTATAATTTCCACCACATGACCAGAGAGCAATTTAAACAGTTTTTATACAATTCCACTAGTATTGCCATTTACAATACTTATCAGAATAATTCAGATCTTCTCCACTTAGTTAGAAAACATAAAAACAGTTCTTATAATTTCCACCACATAGCCACAGAGCAATTTAAACAGTTTTTATACAATTCCATGAGTATTGCTTTCGACTGCAATATATAAATATCTAGTATAACTAATTTTCTACTTAAAAAACAAAACATTATGAGTTCATCCTCTTTCCTATTTAATGCTGCTCCATTAATTTACTATAAATCTTTCAAAATTTTCTGTTGCACCTTCATAGATCCTAGCATAGTGTATACCATCTTCCTCAAGTAGTAACGCTGCCTTGGAGAACTGATCAACAACCTTATTATAGGATCTGAAAACATGTTGTGTCTTTAAAAGAGAAAAGTTCCCTCTAAGCTTTCTAATTCTGTTCTTTTCTCTTTCCCAGCTGCTCTCAATTCTTAACTTCTTCATAATATTAATCCATATATCCTTTGTGAACCTACATTCTACAAAAAGATGATTTGAATTCTCCTTGCTTATCCCACACAAGACACCCTCAAATCCTCTTTTAGAAAAGTTTTTCCAGGTAAATCATACAAAAATTTAATTTTTAGGGGTAACATCCAATCCCATAACTCACAGTACCAAAAAGTTGAAGCATCTCCATTAAAATTTTCCATCTGAATATCATAAACAAATTTGTTTTGTAATAAAACATTATTAAAAATATATACAATCAAAATAAAAATGAATTTTATCTCAATAAAATTGAAAATATACTTATTATTTTATTTTTATTAAAAAACATACTTAAAAATTTAGGATCAAATAAAATTTTTGAAAATATACCAATAAAAATGGAAATATATTTATTATTTTATTTTTATTGAAAAACATACTTAAAAACTTAACATCAAATAAAAATTTTGAAATAAATTTTTTGAAAATATATCAATAAAAGTGGAAATATATTTATTATTTTATTTTTATTGAAAAACATACTTAAAAACTTAACATCAAATAAAAATTTTGAAAATATAATAAGAATAATAGTCTATTTTTAAGGACGAGGAACTGTCAAATCAAAATGAATCATATCTCATAAATAAAATGAATCAATAAAAGTGTAGTGTAAATATCATTACTATTTTATTTTATAATTTTTATTAAAAATTTTCCTAAAAACTATAGGATCAAAATGAATCATATCTCATTACATTAGAGATATATAAATGTCATTATTATTTTATTTCTCTCTAAAATTTCTCAAAAACTAAGAATGAAATCAAAATTGTATTAGTTATTTTATATTTTACATTAATTATTTTAAATTTTATTCAAACAACTTCTTGAGCATGCAAAAGGAAAATATACCTCTAGATTTAGCTTATTCAGAATATTAATCTATATGTCCTTTGTGAACCTACATTTCACAAAAAGATGATTTGAATTCTCCTAGCTTATCCCACACAAGACACACCTGCTAGCATCCTCAAATCCTCTTTTAGAAAAGGTTTTCCCATGTAAGTATTTTGTTTTCAAGTAAAAGCCACACAAAAAGTTTAATTTTTAGGGGTAGCATCCAATCCCATAATTCATAGTACCAAAAAGTTGAATCAATAAAAATTATAAAATAAAATAATAATGATATTTACACTACACTTTTATTGATTTATTTTATTTATGAGATATGATTCATTTTGATTTGATATATTTTCAAAAATTGTTAAGTTTTTGAGTATGTATTTCAATAAAAATAAAATAATAAATATATTTCCATTTTTATTGGTATATTTTCAAAAAATTTATTTGATGCTAAGTTTTTATGTATGTTTTTTAATAAAAATAAAATAATAAGTATATTTCCACTTTTATTGAGATAAGATTTATTTTTATTTTGATTGTATATATGTTTAATAATGTTTTATCAATCATAATTTATAACATTTATAATTTTAGTGATTTTGAGAACTTTTATTTCATGCTTAGTTTTTGACAACTTTAATTTTCCTTTTAGTAAAATTTCATGGAGAACTATATTTCATTTTGATTTTATAGGTTTTAGGAAAAAAATTTAATAAAAAATATAAAATAAAATAATAATGATATTTACACTATATTTTTATTGATTAGTTTTATTTATGAGATATGATTCATTTTGATTTGATATATTTTCAAAAAATTTATTTGATGTTAAGTTTTTAAGTATGTTTTTTAATAAAAATAAAATAATAAATATATTTCCATTTTTATTGGTATATTTTCAAAAAATTTATTTGATACTAATTTTTTAAGTATGTTTTTTAATAAAAATAAAATAATAAATATATTTCCACTTTTATTAAAATAAGATTATTTTTATTTTCATTGTATATATTTTTAATAATATTTTATTAATCATAATATATAACATATATGATTTTAGTGATTTTAATTATATCTATTTTTAATAATATTTTATTAATCCTAATATATAACATATATAATTTTAATTTTATATTTTTAATGATATTTTATTATTAATCACAAAATATATAATATATGATATGATATATATTTCAGTTTGGATTCATTTTATATATAATATAGATTTTCATATATATATTACGTATTTTTTAATTGATATTTTATTTTATGAAAATTATAAGTAAATTTAAATTTGATTATATATTATATATTATAAGTACTCCATTTTAAATTTTATATTATAATTACATCATTCTAACAAATTTAAATTTTATAATTTTGTTTTTATTAATATTAATTTTAAACTTTAATATATAAATAATAATTGTTATTTTTAAAATAGAGATTTAGTTTTTTTAATCGATTTAAGGAAAAAACATATGTTGATAATTAAACTGTAATTTATTTTTTCCCAAAAAAAATTTAATAAAATCTCTTTAAATTGTTTTCTCATAAAAAGTATTTTCAATAGTTAGATAGAAGATAGCTCAACCACCAATATACTTTAAATTAATTATTTAATCTATCAGATTTGTTTTTCAACATACTCTAAATCAATTATTCAATCTATCACTATTTCCATATGATATGAAATTTGGAAACACATTTTTAAAATTAATATTGATATATGAATAAATTTGTTTTTATATGATATAAAATTGAAAATACATTTTTTTTTAATTAATATTGATAGATGAATTAATATTTAGAATGGATGATCATTCTTACCACCAACATACTTTAAATTAATTATTCAATCTATCAAATTTGTTTTCCAACTTACTCTAAATCAATTATTCAATCTATCAAAACTGTTTTCATATAATATGAAATTTAAAAACACATTTTTTTAATTAATATTGATAAATGAATAAATTTATTTTTATATGATATAAAATTGGAAACATAATTTTTTTAATTAATATTAATAAATGAATTAATATTTAGAATAAATGATTATTACATGAAGACATGTATCTCATATTTTATGATTTGATTCACCTGATGTGTATGATGCCTCATGTATTATAAAATGTTAATATTTTATGATTAATGAAGACATGTATCTCATATTTTATGATTTGATTCACCTGATGTGTATGATGCCTCATGTATTATAAAATGTTAATATTTTATGATTAATGTAATTTTTTAGTGGAAAAATATTTTAATTTTAAAATGTTTAATTTATTATAAAATTTGTGATAAAAATTATAATAAAAATAATATTTCATTTTTATATATTTAATTTATTATAAAATTAATAATAAAAATTAATATTTATTATTGTCTTTTTTAAATACATAATCTATTTATTTATTTTCCAATTAAAACCATACTTCCTATCATATTTTCTCCAAATAAAACCATACTTCCTATCACATTCTATCAAAATGTTTTTTAAAGTACGAGAGAGTACATATAATAATACAAGTCTATTATTGTTTTATTATTATTTTTTAAAATTGCTTTTATTTTTTTAATGTTAAGATAAAATAAATTAAAAAAAAATAAGATACTTAATTAACATATATTTATGTTTTACTGGGATAGGGTGTTCTACGTACTTGGAAGATGCCAGCTCATGTGGAAAAGCATGTGAACTTAAGGTGATGGAGGGGCAGGGACAAGACAAGACAATCGGTCCAAAGCCAACATGTATGTACTGCAAGTTTGGTAATGATTTAGTAAAACGATTTGAGTCGTGTGTCACTATGGAACAATAAGTATTTGGTTATTTCAAGCACTAATTGATTGTTAAGATACACGGTTTGTGGTAGTAGGTATAGTTCCAAAATATAGTGATAGCGGTGGTCCCCTACCCAAACATAGTCCATGTGACTCATTTCTAAAATTGCTAGTTATTTTTCTCATCCTATTCCCTCTATTTTCAGGTTCAGCTCTTATTAATATATATCCAATTAATGGGGTATTCATTGTGGAGTTTCACTCCCTTGCCTCAGAAGCCAAGACTATCTCCTAGTGTTTCCTATAGTATTCCCACTTACGATGAACATCTTTAGTAACCACTCACATAACCAAATCAAATATCAATACACTGATGGTTTATGTGGTTAAAATCCTTTAAGAGGGAAATAATGCATGGCTCCAACGAACATGGCCACTTGAGGCAATATATTAATGCAAAAGAAAAATATTTTACAAGATTATCAACAAATGACTCTCCATTCTCTTTAAATAGAGATCATTGACCAATCAAGTGCTAAGCCACAAATCAATATAGTCATTAAGATCGAAGAGAATATGAGTTGTTGGATCACTCTACATCTAGAATATGTTGTGACCATCACATTACATAACTACAAATGCATACTAAAGAAACACACTTTTACCTAAAGACATATAACACCAAGTTGAACTTAACTAACTCCTAAATGTCTAGATATCTTAAAATCCCCCCTTAAGAACAACTTGGGATAGGATTGAAGGATTTACAAAGGTGTTACAATAGGAGAATGAATGAGACATTAGACCCTATCCACCCTTAATCACAACTTCTTGAACTCCTGGCATAGATCGAAGTTTGGAAAACTTTGTTTCTGTAAAGAACATTGTGAAAATGTCTACAACTTGATTTTTTGTAGGACAAAAGAGCACTTCAATAACTCGATCATGAATGATCTTTCTGATAAAGTGCATGTGTAGCTCAATGTCATTTTTGCACTGATGTTGAAATAAATCTTTGGCAAGCTTGATGGTACTCTGATTGTCGCACGAGAGGGTGGTAAGATTCTACTGTTGGAATCCAAACTATGAAAGGATCTATCAAAGGCACAAGGCTTATTGAATTTTATTAACCACTACTCAATACTCTACTTTTGTTGAAGAAAGAGAAATAACTTGTTGTTTCTTACAAGCCCAATTGACAGGTCTGGAACCAAGGCTGAAAACAAAACCTAACTAGACTTTTGATCATCAAGGTCGTCGACCCAATCTGAATCAATGAAACCAACCAATAGAGTCCCCCCTTAACTGTAATGTATAATAAACTAAATTGTATCCCAAATATATCGAAGAATCTTTTTTGTTTCTTTCCAATGGCTCTCACGAGGTGTTTTCATATACTGGGCAACAAGACCAACAACAAAGGAAATATCAAGACGCGTATGAGTCAACTATAGAAGGCTACCAACTAAATGATAGTACAAAGTGGAATTAACTTCGATAATAGTACATGTGGCAATAAGTTTGACTTCAAACTAGAAGGGAGAAGGGGTTGGTTTAGAATCTTCCATGTGAAAGCAGTGAAGAAGGTCACATGCATACTTCAACCGAGAAAGGGTAATTCCTTCCTTAGTTTGCAATACTTGGAGGCCAAAGAAATAATGCAAGTAGCCTAAGTCTGTCATTTCAAAAAAAAAAAGGTTGGATTTCACACGAGTTAAAAGTTTAGGGTCACATAAAGAACAAGTATTATGAGATGGTTTCCTACTTCTTGGTATAGACATTAGGGTCTGAATGACATCTAGAAAATACGGTGTCAAGAAGAACGATGTCCATTTTAGCATACCAAGCTCGAAAATCTTGCTGAATACCATAGAGAGGTTCCTTAAAGAGACAAACAAGGTTGGAGTCATTTTGAACAGAACCAAGAGGTTGCTCCATGTATATTTCTTCTTGCAAATCCCCATGCAAGAAGGAAGATTTAACATCCATATGATGGACCTCCCATTTATGTGAGGTAGCAAGGGATAGAACAAGGTGAATGGAATTCATTTTGGCTACGAGGGAAAAGGTTTCATTGTAGTCAATGCCTTTAGCTTGAAAGAATCCTTTGGCAGCTAACTGGGCCTTATGTATTTCAACACTTCCATATGATGCATACTTAGTTCTATACATTTATTCGAAAATGACAAGTTTTCTTCCTTTGAGAAGAGATACAAGATCACAAGTATCGTTCGCCATTAAGGAACAATATTCTTCATTCATGGCTATGTCCCAATATGGATGGTAGAAGCTTATACAAACGTGTCTAGATATTAAGTCTCTAAAACTTGAGCCAAAAGAGAGGAGACTCGCTGGAACTGTGAACATGTTCGATGTTAATATGAATGATCATCGACAAGATCACCACCTGCTTCTTGTGTGAACAAACCCATCTAGGAAGCGGTGGTGTTGGTGCAGGTTCATGTTCAATTGACTCATCTGAAGGAAACTAAGCAGGTAGAGGTGGATCTTCATTCTCATTGTCATCATCTATAGAAGAAACTAGAATAGGAATAAAAGATGGCACAAATGTCAAAGGTGGCTCGTAGGTCGAAGATGGCACAAACATTGAATTAGGCTTGCAAGCCAAGAGTTTTTCATCAAATTTAACATCTCTTCTACTAATTATTTTATTGGAATGAGGTTGAAGAAGTCGGTAACCTTTGACATCTTTAGAGTATCCAACAAAAACACTTTTCTCACTTTTAGGTGGTAATGCTTTCCTTTTCTCATCAAGAATGTAATCCCATGCTACACTACCAAATACATGGAAGTGGTTTACATCTAGCTTAATTTTAATCAATGCTTCTTCCGGTGTTACATTTTTTAAAACCTTTGTGGGAGTGTGATTTACTATGTAATTAGCACAATTAATGGCTTCCTCCCAATAATCAAGACTTAATCCTGTAGATTGGATCACACAATTAGCCATTTCCTTTAATGTGTGATTCTTTCTCTCAATGACACCATTTTTCTATGGTGTATATGGAACAACATGTTGCACTTGAGTGTCCTGTGTAGTACAATAAATTGTAAATTTAGTGCTCACATATTCTCCTCCATTATCTGTTCTTAATCTTTGAAGTTGATGTCCTTATTGTTTTTCTACAAGGGCCTTGTAGGACAAAAACATGTCAAAAACTTCACTCTTAAGTTTTAAGAAGTAAACTCAAGTGCATCTGGAGAAGTCACCAATGAAATTTAAGAAGTACTTGCACCCAGATAAAGAAAGAGAAGAAAGGGAACCCCACAAATCATTATGAACAAGATGCAAATGGGTCGAGACGTGCCAAGAGGCACATTTGTCAAAATTTTCCCGATGATGTTTGTCGAGAAAAAACTTGGCACAAATACCATCTCTGCAAGAAATAAGAAGAATACCTATCACCATGTTTTGATTGCATAGTTGTTGCAATGAGTGATAGTTTAGATGACCAAACCGTTCATGCCAAAGTTTGCTTAAGTCATCACTATGAGCAGTAAAGATTGATGGAAAATATGATGACCCAATGCTATCAAATTTGTACAACCTAGTTGTTATCTCCCAAATAATTTTTTAATTTTAGAGTCTTAGGTGATAGGTAAGGTTTTTCTTTAGTTTTAATACCTTGTCAAGTGGGTCTATATTTTGGTTTTAGTTAGTCAAGGATAGTCATTCTACTAATGACTATGAGGTTATGAAGAGTTTTTATCCTAAGTCAAGGGGTGTCTAAATCAAATGAAAAGTTTGAGTCACGAGATTTTCATGTATAACATGTGATCCTACAAGTCATTTCTAGTTATGATTAGTCATCATTGATAAAATTATTGTTTTTTTATCTCAAAAGATCTAAGTACTCATCTAGTACGAGTTTTCAGCATTTGGCACTTGTTTTACACGCAAGGTGCTACAAGTTCCCGAGTTGTTAGCACACATCATCATTTTAACACTCGACGCACTCCAAAATTCTGTGCGAAGCTCTGTTTCATCATTTTTATTCATGAACTCATCGAGATCACTTTAGTGAAGGATTTGAATGATCAGAACACTTCAACATCAGTTTAAAGTTTCCCCTAAATCACTCAACGAGCTATCTATTTATCATTTGCTTAGGAAGAGTTTGCATGTGAAGCACTCATCTTTATTTTTCTCTTGTAAACTCATTCTTTGTCTCCATAAGTGTTACATGAACTCGATCCTCTGCAGATGGATCCCAAAGCTGATACACCTAGAAAGAGGTCGGGGCCTCTCTACAAATTTGAACCCACAAACATCATTTTGATTGAGCAAAATCTCGATCACTTGGATGCATTCAAGCGTTTAGAGTGTATGAGGTTTTTCCAAAAGTTGGATGGACACCATTTGGAGGTCAGTCGTGACTGTTAGAAAAACAAGACCGTGGAGCAATAAAATAAAACAAATGCGGAAACAAAACACAGAATATACATAATACAATAGAGACACAGATTTACGTGGTTCACTCAGTGTGGGCTACGTCCACCAGAGAAATT
>CBVK0100635418.1:0-11372 GCA_900067695.1 Picea abies | reverse complement strand
GTTGGCACTACCAGACTTCACCTTGCCATTTGTACTAGAGTGTGACGCATCTGGCGAAGAGATCAATGCAGTTTTGATGCAGGGAGGACACCCCATTGTATTCGAGATCCAGAAGCTTAGTTAGCCTGAGAGGTTGTACTCCATTTATGACAAGGAAATGTTGGCAATCATGCATGCCTTGACCAAGTTCAGACAATATTTGGTGGGCAACAAATTTTTGGTTAAGACCGATCACAACAGTTTGAAGTATTTTCTTAAGCAGAAGGACCTCAGTGAGCGCCAACAGAAATGGGTGATGAAGGTACAGGCATTCAACTTTGACATAGAGTATGTCAAGGGGAAGAAGAACATTGTGGCCAATGCACTATTGAGGAGACCTGCGACATGTTCTTTGATGGAGATTTCAGCAAATTGGAGATCACACTTGTTAGTGGAATATTCCATGAACAAGTTCGCTTGTGAGGTGATGGATGGGTAGATACAGGATGAACGATATAGGGTCCTTGACGATGTCATATTTTACAAGGATAGAGTCTACTTGGTGCCAGATTCAGGGCTCAAGAAGAAATCCTCACCGCAGTTCATGATTCACCTCTAGCAGGCCATCAAGGGTTTTTCAAAACCTATAGACAGATCAGAGAGAGGTTCTCATGGAAGGGCCTCAAACAGGACGTTATGAGACACGTCAATGAGTGTGTGACTTGCTAGCAGAACAAGTCAGAGCATGCTCTTCCAGCAGGGCTACTTCAGCCACTCCCCATTCCAGAGCAGAAATGGGAGAGTATATCTATGGACTTCATCACAGGTCTACCCAAGGTCCAGGGTAAGGACTATATCTATGTAGTGGTGGATAGATTGACCAAGTTTGCTCACTTCTATGCCATACCGACAGAGTACAGTGCAGTTTAGGTAGTCGAGCTTTTCTTAAGGGAGGTCTTCAGACTTCATGGGTTACCGAAGAACATCGTCAGTGATAGGAATAGTCGGTTCATAGGGACATTCTGGAGAGAGTTGTTTCGGTTGGTGGGGATAGAGTTGACACCTAACACCAGCTATCACCCTCAGACAGATGGGCAAACCGAGATTGTCAAGAAGTGGGTTGAAGGGTATTTGAGGAACTATGTAGGAGGACAACAGAGAACGTGGGTAAAGTGGTTACATTTAGGAGAACATTGCTACAACACCACCTTCCACATGTCCATTGGTGTGACACCCTTCCGAGCATTGTACGAATATGATGATCCTACTTTGGAAGACGTGGTTTTAGGGGAGAGCAGAGCTCCCAAGGCTAAGGATTGGATCATAGAGAGTCAGGAGATTTTCAAGTTGTTGAAAGAGAACCTGCAGACGACGCAAAACCGACAGAAGATAAGTGTGGATAGGCATAGGATATAGCGCAACTTTGAGGTTGGAGATTTGGTTTTCTTAAGACTCCAACCCTACAGAAAGTCATCTCTGAAGAAGAGTGGGGCCGAGAAGCTCAAGCCCATATTTTATGGTCCTTACAGGATCATGCGCCGAGTAGGCGAGGTCGCTTACGAGCTAGAGCTTCCAAAGGGGAGCAAGATTCATAACGTGTTCCATGTGTCTTGCCTCAAAAAGGCAGTGGGACAATTCATTAGCACATCAGAGGAGCTTCCCCCGTTGGATGAGGAGGGATAGTTGGATTTAGTTCCGGAGGAGGTTTTGGAGTTTCGAGAGCGGAAACTGAGGAGTAGGGTCATCAGAGAGTGTTTGATAAGATGGAGAGGGCTTCCAGTAGAGGACGCTACTTGGGAGAGCGAGCAGGTGTTGCAGCACCCGAGACTGGTATTGCTTGAGGACAAGAAATTTCGGAAAGGGAGGACTGTAATGTCCCTTTCCAAATAGGAGTTCCAGAGAGGAGGCTTAATGGTCTAAACCACCCCGTTAGACTATAGCCAAGGCCACAAAGGGGCAAACAGGGTCACTAGAGGTCACTTCAATCACCGGTGTCATATTCGAAAAGTGACATTGAGCTAAAAAGGGTAAAAAGCGCTTTTAAGTCAGTATGAGCTAAAAATAGAAGTCAACAATGAATTAGGGTTTCAACAATGATTTAGGGTTTTGGAAGTCAACAGTGAATTAGGGTTTCAACAGTGATTTAGGGTTTTGGAAAGCTATAAGGGAAGGGTCAGCGACCTAATTCATCATTATGCAGATTATGACTTGTCATTGAGGAGAGAGGCGCATCTCAGGAGAGATAGTTCAGTGGATTCCAGGAGGAAGACACCAGTTGGATGATTTTGGTGTTGAGAGACACACCCTAGTCACCGGGAAGATCACACAAGTCTTCCATCATTCTTCAGCGGCAGTTACGCAGTGCTCACATATTCCGGGTATTATCTTTAGTTGTTTTTTTGTATTCCGGCTAAGATCCTTTTGTCTTTTGATCTAGCCAAGTGTTGTCATTTTATTCAGCCGCATTCGGCCTTTGTAATCCGCAGAGATATCATAATATAAACTTTGCAGTCCTTTGTCGCATTTATTATTTGTATGACCATTTATATGATGTAAACGATTGATCCTACATGCACATTATCAGCGTTTCCTAGACTAGCCAAGTCAGGAACATTACAGTTTGTTTGTTGTCTTTCTCTCTCTTTCCAAGTTATTTCTAATTTTAATAATTGCCTACACCTTGGGAGAGAAACCCCCAAAATCGTAAGGCTAGGATAAGTGATGTGTAAATGATCTTTTCATGCGTTAATGGTTAAAATCATCTAGATCTAGATCTCTTTCACACATTAATCTTTAATCTAATCCCTTGGGGCATAACCTGCTTGCATGTTTTAAGCCATCTTAAGATCTATCTTGTTTACATGCTCTAATCCAACACACTAAATGGTTAATGCTTTAATGGTATAGCAAGTGGTTTTCTCTTTAATGATGTTTCATCTTTAAGGCCATTTTCCATCACTTGAGTTAATGTGTTGTTGGATATCTTGATAGTGTAGGCACACATCTAAATTTTCAAGCTTCCTCTTTCACACTTAATGCTTTCTCTTTTAATGCTTTAACAAACATAATATAAGTGGTAATAAGCTTGAGTCTCTCTTTGGGAAGTTGTTCTTGCCCTTGTTCATTAGCATTCTTTCATAACAAGCTTTTCATGTTAATGGTTTAATAAATGTTGATGAACTAAATCGTTATTCAGCTTGCTTTTACATGCTTTACATGTGTTAATGTGTTGTATTTTCATGCTTTATAACACATCTTTATAAGCTGCAAAAAGTTTCGGTTTTGGCATAAAATCACCAATTTAAGGCAACTAAAAGTCACTAATACACCTAGAAGTCTAACCAATTGATATATCAACTTAATAGACTTAATAGGGTATCTTAAACCACCATCTAAAACAGGGATTGAGGAGGGCCACGGAAGGCGTTAGGCCGGGGACAGTCTCACGGCGTGCGACGTCTTTTCTGGGATGTACTCGGTTCTTTGGGTTGACCTGTGAAGCTAGGGTAGGCCTCGTTGCCTCACTTCTTGAGCATCCAGTAGCCATTTGGCAATCGGGGGAGGAGGTTTTTGATTAAACACCTAGTTAGGGTAATTAAAATCTTTCAAATCTTAAAACCCTTAACTCACTAAGCAACAAATAAACCTTGGTCCAATTTGATACATCTTAAGGTTTAATACTTGCAACTTAATCTTTCAATCTCATATTACAAGTAATGCTTTGTAGTTAATCAACTAAGTGTCTTAATCGTTGTGGAACACTTGTGTTTAAGTCTTTCAAATCTTCTAAGTGTCTTTGTGAATCTTCAAGTGTTGATGTTTCCATTGAGGAGCAGTCCAATAGAGCAAGTGCTATTGGGGGCATGCTTAGGCTTAATGTGTTGATGATGTTCATGCTTTGATCTTCTTTATTATCCTGCACATTTGAACAAACGTGGTTAGATTTTTGTATTGTATTATTGTGTATCTAGCATTCTTTATTGTAAGAACTTGTATCTAACATTTTTGAAAAGTAAATATTCTTTTGTAATCTTTGTAATCATATTGTAAGGAAACATCCTTTAACTTTCGTTGACCCCTTGCCCAACCTTAGGCACTAGTCTTAGTTGACCTAGGGAAAGGCTTGCTTGACATAGAAAATCTTGCATCTTGCATTGTTGCTTTCGCATCATAGGTTAGACACCCCCCAAACCTTAACAAACTAAAATCAACTCCTAGAACTTAAACACTAAATCTCATCCAGAAACTAGGGTCTACCCCCCTTGGCTTCCCTATGAGTAAGCCTAGTCGGAAGAGGTTCAAGCCAAAGTGACAGCGTGGGATTTGAACCTAGGCATTGTGCCTCCAAGGACACACTAAGTGAGCAGGACTTGGCTCACGTTTGCAAGTGTGTATAAGGAAAGAAACATCTTTGGCGTCGTTGTCGGGGATGAGTCATTTATCCTTGGTCAAAACGACTTAACTTAATTTTTGAGAACTAAACAATAAAAATTTTAGTCCCTAAAATTCTTTGAGCTTGCATTGGTTAGCTTTGTGTGGTTCCTTTCCAAGTGGTGACTCCATTGAAAAAATATGTCAAGTATACTACAAGGAGAAATCCTTGTGGGTTGCTTGAAAGTCTTGGAGAAGAAGCACTCACTGATATCCAATTCTTGTTCAAACTTAATCATTTAATTTTTGTCTTCCTTCTTGTTTTTGTTTTGTTTGATGCTCTTGTTTGTTTGATAAACTTGGTCATCTGGCGACTCCACTTTAAAATAATTTGACAAAGTGTTCTTCAAGAAGGAACTCACGGCTTGTTTGCTTCATCTTTGAACTTGGAAAGGTTTTGGATGAAGCTAGCATGTTTCCCTTCTTGTTGGATCCTTGGTAATTTTGGGTCCCAGATTTTTTTTCAATGAGCAAACTCACGAAACCTTTTGATTTTTCAGAAATAATTGGTTATCATAATGATATACCTGAAGATGTTGTTGACAATGTGCTTGAATTTCATGAGGGTAGTGATGCTTGTGCTCATGTCACGACCTTTTGGAAATTAATTGATGATTGGCATAATCCACCTATCTATGAGGATGCTCTTATGATATTATTTTCCTGGATGCTTTTGGAGGGTCAAGGAAGTACTTTTGATTGGTTTCTTCTTCATGAAGATAATGAGATCAAGACCATACGGAATTTTCTGCATGGCTTTTTGGGAAGATTTGGGGATGATCAGGATGAAATTTACATTGAATTGGTTGATGATTTTATGGAAAAATGGGGGAGGAAGAATGTTCTAGCTATTAAAACAACTAATTCAGACATAGAGGTTGATTCTCCACCAGATCCCATTGAGGAGCTTAAATAAATAATTATGAACATGCAGTATACCCATACTAAACAGCTTGAGGCCATACAATTGGCCCATACCAGACAATTTAAGGCCATGGAAGATCAATTGGAGATCATGGAAGCTAATTTCACAGAAACTTATATTGAATATCCAGACCCCCTTGAACTTGAGCTTGACAAAGAAAAAGATGAGGAAGTTCATGGGGAAATTCCGAATGAATCCATGGATGAGTTAGTCATTTATTTTGAGGTAAAGGAATTTGAGTTTGAAAATGTTGAGTATCTAGATGATCCAAGTCCCCACCCTCCTCCCATGGAACCAATCTCTTTAAGGGAGAACCTTGACAAAATTGAGGAAAATTGTATAATGGTTCCATTGACATGTTCATTTTCAACATCTCAACCAAAAGATGAATTAATGCAGAATTATGAGGAAATGGAAGGTGACTTCAGTTCATCAATGTCATATCATTATGAGTATTGGTTGGCCTTCCACCTTGATAGTCATGAGAAAAAAAATATTAAAATATTACACGGCTTGTCATATCCCAGTGTTTGGTTGGATATAGGAAAGAGCATGGTTCTTGGCTGGTTCTTCCTCACAAAAAATTCCAAGTTGATAAAACTTAGGAAGGGGTTTTATGTGAGTCATCATGGACAAGGATGTTTCAGACACTTGTGGCTTCATTCCATCCATTGCATGGGTGGCTGTAACATATCTCTAATCCGTCTCCTTATTTCATTTTTGTATTGTTTCATTCATTATGTTGATATGTACTTAGAAATTTTTTCTGTATCATAGATTTCATTTTGTAAAATTATAGATGTTGTCCTTTAGTTATTTCATTATGTAGATGTTGTTTATAGAATTTGTTTATTTCATTATGTATATATGTATTCTTATGTTGGTTATTGGTGAGCACTCTGTTTTGTAGGTGTTGGATTCTCGTATGCTCTCCGTCTCATGTGAGAAGATCGAACACACGTCCCCATGTAGAGCCAGATGTTGACTGCCTCTCCAACTAGGGCGTCAATTCCATGTGCCATGAAGAGATGCATCATCAGATGCTCATTTGTCAAAGATTATTTGGTTCTACAAGGCATTTTTGGCCCCAACACTTCTTTTTGTAAACAGAATTTCCGCACCCCTGCGTGGGTCAATAATGTAATAGGTTTGCATGGGTGATAGTTAGGTCAGTTACCCTAGGATGGGTTCATTGGGAGAGTTCCTTTCACCAAGGGTTTTCTATCCTCAGGTTATCAATTGGGTTTTTCAGCCTTATTGATTTCCCTTGAGTTTTTCCCTCACACCTACAATAATTCCTCCAAAGTGGTGAAAGGCATTCTAATGGGCTTATCCTCGGGTAATTATTGTTTAAGGATGATGTAAATGACCATGTAAGACATCTTAGAAAGTTTCGCGGAATTCCGTCAGGTCTAGATTATTTTTTTTTAATTAATTAATTTTTAATTAAATTTCCCTAAGTTTGGAGGTTTAATTATTTAATTAATTAATTATTTTTAAGCAAAAGTTGTAAAAACTAGGTCCTTGGACTTTTGATAGGGGTATTTGTGCTCAAAAGAAATGGAATGAGACCCACTACACCCTTGTACCAAATTTCATCTTAGTCAGACAACTTTTGCTATGGATTTGTCCACCAGGAGTGTCAGTCAGTCAAAAACAACAATTTTAATTGCTAGGTCATGACATAGCAAAAATGTAATTTTTGTAATAATGAGTTAAAAGGATGATGTAAAGGTGGAAAAAGAATAGAGAGATGTTTCCTAGCCTAAACCTACCCATCCCAACTTGTTTTAACCTTTTTACACCCCTCACCCACTCACCTCACTCAAACCCTCATGCCCCCTTCATGACCCCTCCACTTGATGGTACGCCTTCCCTAGCCCTCCACATCACTCTTTTGCTTAATCCCAAGACCTAACAACTCACCTCCCATTCATTTGCCCTAGCCAAACCCTAGAGTTGCGCCCCCCTCCTTGGGATCTCATCTTGTGCTTGGTGGTGGACACTTGGCATTGATCCAAGAGAGGTAGGTTTGCCTCTCCAAGTATAAATAGATCATTTTTCTCACTCCCTCTTCACCATATCTTGAGCTATTGTTATGTTACTTGATTTTCACCACTCTCTCTCTCTCTTTCTTGTCCATCTTTCATCCATTCTTTGATTTTTTAGGGTTTTGGAGCAAGTATTTCTCCAAGATCTATTTTTGAGTAATAAAAGAGAAACTTTGGAGGATATTGGAAGAGCAAAGAGTATTCATGTTCTTGCTTACACATGAGGTAATATTGTGAATTTGGCATTATGGTTGCATAGAGTAGATTCTTGGGTAAAGTGTTTTACTTGGGTAGATCTAACAACGAGTATTCTTGTTAATCTATATATGTGGGTTTGTTAATAGGGTGCAAGTATTTCATTTTGTTAGCATATTCAGCCATATTATCTTCTTTTATGCATATTATCTTGTCAAGTGTTGTAGGTTTGGCTTCTAAGGTTTTGTTGGGATTGCCTCAAGGAAGAGTCCTCTGTCAAAGCACACTTAAACTCCTTCTTTCTCATTCTTTACTCACTCTTTTCTTGTTGTTCACTCCATATAATATTTCAGCTAGCTTAACATCTTAGATTGGTCATTTTAATCCACTTTTATCATAAGTTTTTTATGAGAAAAAATTATGCCCTAAATTTTTTTTTTTTTCTTCATTTTATTGGTTGTCTTTAGCTTTTCCAGCAAGCATAGTTTGCTGGTTTTTGCAAGTTCTTAACAGGTTGAGGGGGTTATGCTACCCAAAATCATCCACACAACACTCCAAGACCCTTCTCTTCAAGTGGGTAACAAATCTCAACCTCTCTTCTTTCTTTTCTAGCCTCTTGTGCATAGATCTACTTTCTTTTGCTGATTTTTAGTGGCTCATAGCTTGGGAGGAGAATTGGTATGGCCTACGTCCCATGTGTGAGCTTAGGGTTAGTACAAATTTCAAGTTTTCCTTTTAAAAATCGTCTTCTAAGTCTAGGACATGGGGTTAGTGAGCTTCTTGTTGAGAGTTGGTGTTGCTTGCTTTCCTCTCAACCCCCTTGGCACAATAAAGGTAGGCTTGCCTCCACCTTGTGCCATTGAGTTGTTTGTTTGTTGTCTTTCTCTCTCTTTCCAAGTTATTTCTAATTTTATTAATTGCCTACACCTTGGGAGAGAAACCCCCAAAATCGTAAGGCTAGGATAAGTGATGTGTTAATGATATTTTCATGCTTTAATGGTTAAAATCATCTAGATCTAGATCTCTTTCACACATTAATCTTTAATCTAAGCCTTTGGGGCATAACCTACTTGCATGTTTTAAGCCATCTTAAGATCTATCTTGTTTACATTCTCTAATCCAACACACTAAATGGTTAATGCTTTAATGGTATAGTAAGTGGTTTTCTCTTTAATGTTGTTTCATCTTTAAGGCCACTTGCCATCACTTGAGTTAATGTGTTGTTGGATATCTTGATAGCGTAGGCACACATCTAAATTTTCAAGCTTCCTCTTTCACACTTAATGCTTTCTCTTTTAATGCTTTAACAAACATAAGATAAGTGGTAATAAGCTTGAGTCTCTCTTTGGCAAGTTGTTCTTGCCCTTGTTCATTAGCATTCTTTCGTAACAAGCTTTTCATGTTAATGGTTTAATAAATGGTGATGAACTAAATCGTTATTCAGCTTACTTTTACATGCTTTACATGTGTTAATGTGCTTCCTTTTCATGCTTTATAACACATCTTTATAAGCTGCAAAAAGTTTATGTTTTGGCATAAAAACACCAATTTAAGGCAACTAAAAGTCACTAAAACACTCACTAATACACCTAAAAGTCTAACCAATTGATATATCAACTTAATAGACTTAATAGTGTATCTTAAACCACCATCTTCACCATCTAAAACAGGGATTGAGGAGGGCCACGAAAGGTGCTAGGCCGGGGATGGTCTCACGACGCGCGACGTCCTTTCTGGGAAGTACTCGGTTCTTTGGGTTGACCTGTGAAGCTAGGGTAGGCCTCGTTGCCTCACTTCTTGAGCATCCAGCAGCCATTTGGCAATCGGGGGAGGAGGTTTTTGATTAAACACCTAGTTAGGGTAACTAAAATCTTTCAAATCATAAAACCCTTAACTCACTAAGCAACAAATAAACCTTGGTCCAATTTGATACATCTTAAGTTTTAATACTTGCAACTTAATCTTTCAATCTCATATTACAAGTAATGCTTTGTGGTTAATCAACTAAGTGTCTTAATTGTTGTGGAACACTTGTGTTTAAGTCTTTCAAATCTTCTAAGTGTCTTTGTGAATCTTCAAGTGTTGATGTTGCCATCGAGGAGCAATCCAATAGAGTAAGTGCTATTGGGGCATGTTTAGGCTTAATGTGTTGATGATGCTCATGCCTTGATCTTCTTTATTATCCTGCACATTTGAACAAACGTGGTTAGCTTGTTGTATTGTATTATTGTGTATCTAGCATTCTTTATTGTAAGAACTTGTAGCTAACATTTTTGAAAAGTAAATATTCTTTTGTAATCTTTGTAATCATATTGTAACGAAACATCCTTTAACTTTCGTTGACCCCTTTCCCAACCTTAGGCACTAGTCTTAGTTGACCTAGGGAAAGGCTTGCTTGACATAGAAAATCTTGCATCTTGCAGTGTTGCTTTCACATCATAGGTTAGACTCCCCCCAAACCTTAACAAATTAAAATCAACTCCTAGAACTTAAACGCTAAATCTCATCCATAAACTAGGGTCTATCCCCCTTGGCTTCCCTAGGAGTAAGCCTAGACGGAAGAGGTTCAAGCCAAAGTGACAGCGTGGGCTTTGAACATAGGCATTGTGCCTCCAAGGACACACTAAGTGAGCAGGACTTGGCTCACGTTTGCAAGTGTGTATAAGGACGACAACAGGGAGATTTTGAACGCGAGCATGAATATCTCCTGAAGTGACTTTCTTCCGGTTGACGTGGCAGCCTCTCGTCACTTCGGGATTTCGGCCGTTTGGGAGCTTTTGAACACGGGCATGAATATCTTCTCAAGTGACTTTCTTCCGATTGACGTGGTAGCCTCTCGTCACTTTGGGACTTTGGGAGCTTTTGAACGCGAGCATGAATATCTCTCGAAGTGACTTTCTTTCGGTTGACGTGGCAACCTCTCGTCACTTCGGCACTTCGACACTCCGGGGCTTCTGTCTAGTCGTTAATCCTTGCGCCATTTTGAAACTCCGAATGCACGGGAGTCACAAATCTAAACTGCACATGGGATCTCCACCGTTGAAAATTGAACTTGTCTGCTCGCCAGTATTTCAAGGTCGAAATGGACTGCCCTGAATGTTGCATTTTTCTCGTAGTTTTTCCCTGTGCATACAACATACTTGACCGGACTGACTTTATCAACCAGAAGAGAAAAAACTTATAGGAAGGTATGCAGAAAAGAGAGAGACTCAACAGAGTTGTAGACAACAATAACCACATATGAGCCATGACAACTTTATGTGATAATAGGTTGGCTAACCTAAATATTTCAATGCATGCCACAAGACCCAATCTCTAGTTTAAGCATCAAATAAATATCTAACAATGTTGATGCCTCTCCTAAAAAACCTTGTGGCCAAACACCAAGTTGTATCAACCAAGGCTTTTCCTTCATGTAACAAGCTGTGGGAAGAACATAGGGACTACTCATTAAAAGACAAACCAAAGACTTTTCCATTTTTATTTAGAAAAGGCTTCACAACCTCCTAGGTCTTCTAGATGCTTTTATCCACAAACGTTCCCTTCACCTTGGCCATCTGGGTAGTAATAAGAGTTTGCAAGTTTAGCCTTGCCTACTGAAGTAACTATCTATAATGACCATATTTTGAATTTATCAATGTAATTGGTGTCCTTTTGTCATAATAGCACTTTATATAAAAAAATTTAAATGAGTTCTTAGTTTAAGTTAAGTCATTACATTCTTGAATGATTAACCAATTACATTTTCTCTTATTGTATTTGTGTGTGTTGAAATAATGTAACTGCGAAGA
>CBVK0100635417.1:0-11372 GCA_900067695.1 Picea abies | reverse complement strand
GTGTGTACAGATTGTTACACAGTGCATTAAAAGCCTCAGTAGTGAAAAAGGTACACTACAATGTACATCCGTACAAATTCTTCTAGGTAGGAGCAGGTCCGTATAGGCTGATGTCAGGTGACCTTCATAGGTTGTACAGGTGGTCTGCAATAGATTTGTGGGTAGAGAATATTTCCATAATATTGTTGAGGTTTGGTTTTTCATTTTTGTATATTGGAGGACAAGGTTGTCCTCAGATTTGGTGATTTTGAGAGGACTAGTTCTATCCTCAAATTTGGAAAATTTGAGAGGATTGGTTTTGTTCCTTAGATTTGGAGAATTGGATAAAGTTACAAAACATAAATATTTGTTCTCATGTGTATTGATGATTCATATACAATCTTTGTGTTCCCGTTGCATATGTTTTCAGTCAATAATTTGAATGTAAAGTTGTTCAATGATAGTTAGATCACCAAGAAGCAATTTTAAAATCTGAAATTAGTCACATAGAGTTGCATGTGAAAATTCGCATGGTATCAGAGCTTGGGATCTGAAGAGAAGGGGATCATCTTTGAGACACATTTTTATATATAACATTGGAGGATGTTGTTCTTGTTCTTGTTCCGGTTGGGTCACATGTGAAAACTCTGTGGGAGATAAGGAGTTAGCTATGAGAGGGAGATACATTGATGGTTGTAGGTGGAAACAGGTTATATGGTATCTAGTTTGAGACATGGAGCAGACCATCTAGACAAGGATTTGTGGGCTATTGCAACTCGATGGTGTGGCAGGTTAGGAGTTCTAGTGGATTGATAGAGAGCCCATATCGCAACAGTATGTTGTGTGGTAGATTTCCATCCATGTACATGGAATTTCGATGAATTTTCATGCTAAGTTATGATCGGCTTAGCTCAGGTGCTTTGGCACATATGAAATGACTTTAAATGTTTGGCAAGTTAATGAGATAGAGTCTTCATTGGGCTGGAGAGTTTCACATTGTCAAGGTACTGTATTGTATGAGGTATTTGACCCAGGAGAATGGGGACACTTGCAAAGATGCATTTTGGTGGTCTAGAGTAGACTAGACCAAGTGTCTAATTGCAACTTGGGATTGTTCAGAGGAAGACACTGGATCAGTGTAGCATGTGCATACATGGAGGATTTTTGGTGACTTGGATGATGGACTTGGGTAGAATTTCATTGGATGGTCGTGACTTGGGGAAGTAGGATGCTTTCCTTGGAGGATTTCATTGTTCTTATATAGTGAGATCCACTAACACATGACAGGGTCACACGATTTGTTCATAAGCTTCATAGTCTCTGACTTAGGTATGTACGAGGAGCATGGTAGGAAGACAAGGCATGTAGTAAAGGGATTTGGAGCAGTGGTATTATGAATGGAGTTAGGGGGTGTGTTGCAAGTGGAAAATGTGCTATGGATTCTAGTGTATAATTTTTAAGATACCTGCAAAAAATATGTAGCTAATAATGAAACATACAGAATTTGCAAATGGTGTGAAGAGAAGACAAAAAATGGAGGAAAGAATGAAGGAATTTCTATTAACCATATTCCACACACAAAGAGTGAATAATTTACAATAGATATGGGATACATGAGTAACTAATGTGCCATAGTAGTGATCTAGAGATATCTAAACACTCACTGACAAATATTGGAGTGAACTACCACCTAGTCCTAGTTAATTGATTCATGCAATCATCAGTTAACTAAGTCACATGTGTGGAAGTGAGAGAGACGCATGCAACTATTGGTGATAAAACTGAGGTTTCCATGCATGAATGAATTCCACTAATCTAACTGAATCTAAACTAAAGAGGAGCACACTATTTTGTAGGCGAATATTCTCTAGAGAGAATGTTCTCATCTAAGGAAGCGTTCTCAACATTGGACTATAAAACTTAGGAAAATAATTCTAGGTGAGTGTGTAATATCTCCAACAACTAGGAGTCTATTCTCATACTCAGTTGTTGAGGAGAAGGGCTATGTAATTTTGTTCCAGGATGGATGTTACGAGGAAAATCACTCTATGGCATGGGCTAAACCACAATAGACAGAATGATTGCAGAAATAAACTATAATCCTAAGTATTCTATATAAATTAAAATGCTAACAAGACAAGATAAAGAGCGTACCTCGTCCGGACGTTCAATGAAGACCATCGTTGAGCACGTGACTCAAAGATTTATACCTGCAACTTGTCCTCAACAACCAAGATACACAAGCATATGGTGATAATATATAATGTTAGCACATAAAATAGAATAATCCATTAACATTCATAACAAATACACCCATGGAATAATAATTTGAATATTTACAATATATCAATTGGACGAGAAAATAGTATTTCTATTAAAAAAAATCAACATAAGTGTATAAGTGACAGACTTTCATGTCGGCATGTCTCGAAACCAAGAAACTAAGTCCCTTCCAGCTGGGCCTCCACCACTTCAATCCTCCACCAAAGGAAAGCTCATATATGAGAGAAAATTAAGTTCTCCATCAAAGAGGGAAGAGCTTGGGGGTTGAACAATGTGTTCATACTTTAAAGGACAAAGGGATGCAGACTCAATGTGAAGTGAAAATTTCTCTAGAGTATCTTTGCTCTCAAAAGTTGAATTCTCTTCTCTTCCATGTCTTGGATATGGCCCAATTTATAGCCTTCAAATGGAACTGAAGGCCTGAGTCAGAACATTTCTAGTATATGGAAGGTCAAGGATCATGGATCTCATGATGTGACATGGAAACCCGACATAATTTTTAATTTTGGCACAAAACCCAATGTACACAGGTTGTAGTGGTGCAACCTATATATATGCATGTTGTATAACTGGTAGGGTGCATATATGTGGAAAAATGTGATTTTTTGGCTCTAGATGTCACAACAAGGGACGTCAATTCTGCATAGGGAAATGGAAAGGCCTTCTGAGCAAATTGCATGGGGTGAGGAAAAACTTGCTATAATAGATGCCCCCTAATGTGTGAAGTCAGAGGAGTATCTATGATGGATGAAATACATTATAATTCCCATAAGTGGAGTGATGGAGAATCGGCTGGAAGTGCTAGTTTCTCATTAGAATATTAAAATTCATAATGATTTTGTACACATGGATGCCAATTTCAATTACACTGCAGATCCACGTGGAAATATACCAAACAAATGTTCATGGCCATGAATAGGAAATACAAAGTAGAAACATGCCATAGGCTGTCATAGTCATGAACAAGGCCCAATGAAAACTAGTCTCAAAATCAATCTGAAGATATTTGTATACAATGGAGTACAATCTGATCTCCCATGATCACTAAAGTCATATAGGTACTAGTCCAATGAGCGATAGCAACAACTCAGGAAAGTTGCTACTATAAACTGATGTCTTCAAGTCTTCCACACGATCCATCAAAGGTGCAAGTCTACATCGTGTGAATAGAGGAGTTGAGGTCGAATGCAATGAGACTTTGTTTGTTTACTGGTCATTAATGTATACCATTAAAAAACACGAGACAACTTGTCGATAATGAAAGTAGGTATCAAGGCACTGAGTTTTTTCTTACAAGTGTGAATAAAGGTGTTGAGGTTGAACACTTGAAGAATCCATCGATCATGAGACATTGATGTATTCCCAAGTGTTAATGGTGGGAGAACCTACCACTGATGACTGCAAGCCTCTAGGCACTCATAGGACTCTAGGTCCTATTTCCATAATAGATGAACTGAAGTCGATGGAAGGAGACACGCTAAAAGGAGAGCATTAAGGCATCTCTCATCATTCAGCATGGAGTACAAAGAAATATCTTGATGATTTGGAGGAACTCAGATGAATAGGATGTTCATGAACCAATGAGCCCATGCATCTCTCGCATGCACCAGATGAAATTAGTGCATGAGATAGACCCTCTGAATAGTAGCCAATAAGGAAAAATATTGACAAGGGTGAGGAACCCACCAATAAGGAAAATGGAATCCAAGAAACTGCATGAATCCTAGTGTGTGAATAGATTTATTTCTGTCGAAAACCAGGGAAACACCCCAGTCAACGACCAATGAGGAGATGTTTATTATTGGGTTCAAGGTTACCTACCCATAATGAAAGTAGGACCAGGGTGCATTATAGGACTACAAATTCATGTAACTCTCAGACATAGAGAGGGTATGGTTGACATGCAAAGTCAAGAGTTATGAGAAATGGACAACACATGATTATAGACATCCTTTGATCAAGAACATGAGTCATATGGAGGACTCTGGAAGCATCGACTTGATAATGAAACTTTGTGATGCAAGAGGCACCAATTAAAATCTCCATAGGGATTGGAAGAGTAGCCAGTCGGAGGAGTAAAATCTAAGTAACGAGATCAACTTCCTAAGGCCATGCTAAACCAAAAATTTGGATGACAAGTGGACTCAAAAGTTTTTTCTCTGTTCAAAGGAAACATGACTGCTGCCAATATGAGATAATATTCTTTTCCCACCTATATTTTTTTATTTTTTCATAGGAAAATGAATGCTATGATACAATGGAGGAAATGAGTGTTGCGAGTAAACAACTAGTTTTAATGGTGGAACATACCTATGCTCAATGCAAGGAGGTTCATGTAGGATGTGGAGACTGGGGGGTATGTTTCCTCTTAAGGTATAGGGTGTCAAGCTACAAAGGATATAAATAAGGCTTTGCTTGGCTAGTGATGCAAATTGTTGAGGTAATAGGCTTGTACCGAGAAATCAGGAATAAAAAATAGGCTCAATACTGCAAGAAGGAGGATGAAATGCAATTACAACTTACCTCCAAAGAGTGTCCTTTTTCGTAAATTTAGTCCCCTAGGCTCGAAAAAGTATAAAACAATGCCCAAGAGAAATCTTCTAGCCAATAGTGACTAGAGTATTTCTTTTTCAAAATTAGTCTACTTGGTCCGAAAAAGGGTTAAACTTACACCAAATAGACAACCTTTCAAAGCCATTTAACGAGTGTGAAAGAGACAAGTTCACTTGACAATCTTTTCTCTTTTTTATAGAGTCAGAAAAGAGCTTAACTAAGACTCGGTGGAAGTCCCATAGGTATAGGTCATAATTCTTATGAGTGAGAATATGAAGTTCGAACGCAAAGTCATATTGGAACTATAAGGGACTTCTGGTCCTATGGAATAATCTCTACATGGATACCAAATGGAACAGAGGTTCTAATGAGGGAACCCATGTTTTGTAAGCCTCTACCATTCACTAACAACACTTCTAGTAGAAGAAAGAGGGTTTTGTGTCACTAATAAATGGGTTCGTACCTAAGGCATATGGATCACAGTCATAGGACAATGCAAATATGCAAAATGGAGTGACGACCTATCCTATATGTTGGTCAAAGAAAATACCTACTGAAGTCACGAATGGGTGGAATGATGCTAGAAACAACAAAAGTCCCTAGACAAAACCACCAAAACCAACTACTTCCATTGCATTATTAGTCCACTAGGTCAAAAAATTAGCAAAAACTATGTAAAGTGGGTAAAAAATTTCTATTAATAGTCAAAATAACTAATTTTACCATACCATTTGAGGTTTTTACCCATATAGTGCATTTTGGACCAATTTTCCCATGATGTTCAAGTGTTGATTGTAGGAGCTATGAGTGACGGAATTGACAACCCTCTGGACCAAGTAAATCCTCTTTCCCTCCTCTTCCTTTCTAGTGATTTAAAATTTCAATTTAGCCATCATTTTTGAGTTTTAGAAGGCATACTATATGAATTAGGATGTATGCAAGTTGTAGTTCATCGGGTCACGTATATGGAGACATGTACATGAGAAAGGCAAAGTGTTTCCCATGTACATGTAATGTCCCCAACCATCAGCCCTTACTGCCGGGAAACACTACTATGCATAATATATATGCATATATTTATAAAGAAGATGCATTAAATCAAATTAACATATTCAACATGGATTTACTACTATCATACAAACTTAAGTAGAATTATCAACAATTCAAACTTGCAACGAAATTAACATGTATCACATATAAATTAAGTACAGAATTAATACTTATCTTTTAAACTGGCGTAACACCACCAACTGCATGCAGACCTTCCACGAACCTCCCAGCCTTAGACCACACTGCTCATCATGCTCAGTAGTGGGTCACCCCTGAGTTGGGACTAAGCTCCACCCAAGGCAAGGGAATCCTAGACTAGGTTGAGGTTACAAGAAAATTGCACAAAGCAACTGTAAGGATTCTCTCCAGGAGCCTTCTTATGCCCACTACTCACGGACTCTCATTCCCCACATGCATGTTCCACCCAGGAGTATACACCTTCACAAGAAAATTCCATCGGTGCTTCACCTCCCTCTTTGGATCTCGGAAACAGGCTAGATCAGGAATTCTCATAGCTTTGTAGCTAGTGCTGGACTCTCTCTGGGAGAAAACCACTACCGAACAAACTCTCTCACCTGTAGAGAGTTGCTCACAGGCCTGAAAACCTACTTCTTCTACCACAGGTCTGAAAACCTGCTTCTTCAACACACTCCTTGACTCATAACCATCCAGGTGGGGACAATAGTAACGATTCAACACTCATTCACACAAGAATGATAGAAGGCAACAAGACACACTCAGTCTAGGAACTACGTGGCCACAACAACCCACAGTTACGACACCACATGACTTAGAGAAATATGGAATACCCGGGCTTCACAGAAGACGTGGCTCAGTCCATGGATTCTGAATGGTTTAAGGATGCGTGACCAGAGGACAAAACACAAGGGTCGAGTGTAGAGGAAAGATGGGTTCAGACTCCAGATGGTTGAATGACCAGTGAACTCATGCGTAGGTTGGAAGAATGACTCATGGTTTACTCATTCCAGGCTCCTTGGTGTATGTCCCTATTCACGGTTAGACAATGGATGGAGAATTATCAAACTCCACCAAATAAACCGCCAACACAACTCAACTCATCAGCTTTTAATGCATGCGCCCAGGTTGACACTTGTCTTTCTAGAGCTGCATGCACTACATTTTCATTTGTTCCCCTTTCCCAGGAACTTAGGACAACACTCATCAATTGTCCACCTTAGCCTTTAGGAAATAATAATAAATTATTATCCCCTTTAGAGGTAAGCCCCCTAGCTTACCCCCTAGTCCCACACACTTAGCCTCCTCCCTTACCCAACCTTGTGGAAGCTTAGTCCTCCATTACTCTTTCTTTTTGGTCGGTTTGCACACAATGATGTTTATTTTTTATTAATGATCTGCATAATTACATATACAAAATCAAGCTCTTGGCCTTTAACACTTAGGCTCTCTGGCCTAATAAACACATAAGCCCGCCATCTTATCAATACTTGGCTCACCGGCCTCAAAAACATGATTACAATTCATAAACATGATTACAATTCATAATATAATTGGGGCACTACCGGGGGATATTAAAATCCCCTCCCCTTATTTTTTCACTATCCTCAGTCCAACTCTTCACACAGCATAAGAAAGATATCCTAAATATTCAAAAAGATGTGGGTATTCTTCCCGCACAACATCCTCATGCTCCCATGTCGCATCCTCTTGACCGTACTAGGTCCACTAGACCTTTACAAGACCTATGGCTCGATTCTAGAGCTTTTTGCTCTTCCGGTTTAGTATGTGCACCGGATGCACTTGCAAGACACCTTCTTGCTCCACCTAAATCACATTCCAATCAATTACATGATTATCATAAGGTATATACATTTCTTAAGCAATGAAATATGGAACACCTTATGTATCTTCATGGATGCAGGCAATGCAAGCGTGTGTATATATACACAAAACAAATTGATAACATTATAACCTGTATACAACATACACATCATACAATAAATATAGAATTGTATTTAACTTTTGATTTGAGAAGACCTTCCACATCAACATGGTCTAGACCAAGGTACCAAACCTCAGTAGCACTCCAACCAACGATCTCTCCTTCCCCACAAGCCTGTCCCATCCCAGGAGTGTACACCTTCACTGTCACATAATCCATCAGATATTACACCTCCCTTTCCTTGGGCTTCAACAACAGACCATACCAGAAGTCTTAGAGCATCGTGGCTCTAGGAGTTCCAACTTCCCTCAAATGTCTCCAATCAACATCTTCCCGAGCTAATTTTTGTAGTCAACATTCTAACTTTTATCAACATCATCTCATCTACATCACCCACATGCAGTTATCATGATAGAAAATAAAATAATTCAATTAGGAACTCCAATTAGTTCAAAAGGTAATTCAACTTTTATCCCCAAAACATGAAATTCTATTTCATGATTCATCTTGGCTGTTGCCATATTATGAATGCAACCTTCCTTGTGGGTTTCCACAGGCACCAAACTACACCGCATTTTCCTGCAAGGATTCATCTTGCATACTTCTAACAATTGTCAGTATTTCCTGTACATCATAGTTCAATCACAATTACCAAACAATTTAACCAAATAGAATGACTCATAATTCTATGCATATGCATGTTCATAATTAATAACAGTAAGTTTATTATTTCAATTTACCGAACATAAAATTTTCTATAGTCTCTATTCCTGTGACTACCTGGCTTGCAACTTTCCTATTGCAATGTTTAACAGTTCCTAAAATGTTCTCAACTTCATGAGTTAGCAACATTTCAGTCATTAGTATAATTATTTCCATGCCAAAAACATATATACATGCACTCACAAAATGCATTTAGCAAAGTGAATTTAAGTATACAATTCCATCATGTATGAGTGCAACTCTGCCTCTTACTAGACACGAGTACAACTTTCAATGCCTATTTATTCAGTGCAACCTTGTATTAATTTACATAATGCTCTTTATCTCAGTCATGTATCTCACTATCTGTGAGTTGGAATTCTAGCCAATGTGTTGACACATTCTCCACACACTTCCTATTGTCTTCCCAATTAATTGGATCCCTTCCTTTTCAACCCGAACACTACACCAAGAATATAATTATGTGGTGTTCATTAGTGTTAGCAAAAAGGTTGCAATCCAAGTTTTATTTAAAGGTAGGGAGCTTTTAGTACATGTGTGGTTCATAACCTTTCCATATCCATACCTTGCCATATCCAACCAAGTCTTGGTCTCATACATGACTATCTTACTGGCATTGATTCCCATAACAAATTCTTATCTTTAATTCTTTGGTTATTACCCCATAACCAAATTAACATGACATTCTCATATGTTAGTGTGTGCATTCAGAAGCTAAAAACTTTGAATTAATACAGGCCTCCATCCTTTACCACATTGAGTGGTATGCATTCAATAATATAATCATGTGATTTCATAAAATAACTCTAGCTGAGGAAATTCTTACCTAAATTTCCTTTCAACAATCATGCAAAAGGAGTAATAAAAACTCATACCTGCATGACTTCCATTAATAAATTTTATACTACCTAAAATTCTGATGACAGTAGAAGCTTTCATGCTTCTTTTATCAAACTTGTAACCAACATTTAATCTTTCTGTTTCTTCCCTACTTATGTAGCAAAATCACCAACAACACTTGCAAACATGCAAGCATTCTTTCCTCTGGCTGAGACAACAAACCATAACATACTTGCTTCCACATAAATTGCAACAACTTCTTTCTCCCTATAAAAGTTTTTCTTGTTGATCCCAGAAGTATTCAATTACTCCCGGATTCTTGAATCTTCTGGTGCTCTCATTGTAGTCATTGCACACAACTGTTTTTGTCCTAAGAACTTTCTAGCCAAATCACTCTTGGTTTCCTTTGCATTTATAGTCCCAAACTAAGATGATATTAACCTTCAGCTTTTGTTAATTTCCTGGGTCCAACTAACCCAATCTCATACTTGGATGAATCAAATTCCACACCAAGTTGTTTTATAGACTCTAGATTCTTCAACATCCAGTTACTCTTCAGGACTGAACTTCTTTTACCTTACCATCATAGATTCAAAGATACCTCCAACTTCTTGGGTTTTCACTCATGGCTCTATGGGTATTCATTGTTATATAAGGAGTATGTCTCCTAAATTAACCTGGTTATGATCCCATAACCAATCATAGCATAAAATGCAACTGACATTTTATCTAAGTGCATTCTAGAATCAACAACTCTTACAAACTCTAGGCCTTCGGCTATTACATATCAATTTAAATACTGAAAATTAACTAAGGGAATCCTTACCTCGATCCCCTTCAACATGTATGCATCAACAAAAACTAAATTCATACCTGCCCGGTTGTTACCAACCTACTTGTTGTTGTCTAACCAACTGATATTTGTAGAATCTCACAAAATTCCCCCTTCATCATTTTGATCACCATTCTTGCCATCCTCGTGGGTCTTCACCTCGATGGAAATTATAAGCAACAACAACATCCACATATTTAACCCTGTTGTATCATTTTTCCTGAATACATAATCCATCCTTTATTCATACTCAAACATTATTTCATAATAACTGACTATTCTAAGTTCACCAACATGTTATATGCATGTTCAAGCATGTACATATGCAAAATTACGCATCCATATTGATGTAGACCCCCCCTTCTCTCCTCGTGGTTGCACGACCTTCGGGTATAGGATATTTATTCCTTATCAGTCGGATCAACCCTTCAAGATCCTTATTAAACCCAAAACAATTATACAAAAGCCCCCTTTTTCCTTTATGTGTAGGTCCTGACAGACTCGCAGGCTATTCTTGCACACTTCCAAAACTCCAAGTTTCAAGTGCTAGCCCTTTTTTCATTAGCCCTTTCCTTATTAAGACCATGGGCTATGACCTCATGGAAAGCTGTGGGTGTGGGTGTGGGTGAGAGTGGTTTTAGGCCAACCCACTTTTCACCCCGCAATTCACCTCCAGTTGCCATGTATGCCTTCGGTGATACCATGGTATAAATTGTGACCCACTCATATTTTTAACATTTGAGCAAGTTCTAGTGCTACAGTCCAGCTCATATGTCCATCTCTCATTTTCAACGATGATTCATGATTAATGGCTTCTATCTGTCCTCCTTTATTGTCTTTCATGCTCCTTCCTAGACCTTCATGATATTTCGGCACGTAGCTTTCTTTCAAACCAACGACTACAATTGATTTCAGCTCTCCAACCCTCGAGAGTTTCAACTCTCAACTCTCACTTCCTCCTCAGTAGCTATCTTGCGGAGTGGAAGATATGATGACACCTGTCACTTCATATGTGCGGCTGTGGTTTCCTCCGTGAGTCCATCCTTTGGGAGTTGTAGTTCTCAACCCCTCGTTTCTTCCGGAGAGATTTCTCCGAAATGGTGGATCGCCTACCACGCGTCCTTCTAAATTGATGACTCTTCTCCCACTTTGGGACTTTAGTCTCCTCAACCAAATGTGAGATCGGAAGAG
>CBVK0100635416.1:0-11373 GCA_900067695.1 Picea abies | reverse complement strand
ATACCCTTTTCTTCCTGCAATTTCAACATTCCTCAGCCAAACAAATTGTTAGTTTTCCTCCACATTATACTTTCAAAACTATGCATACGAGAAGTCTAAGTCATTTTCATCTATTCAAAGGTACAAGGAAAAATGATATATCATTATTTACATATGCATCCTTTCAACACACTAAATTTTCACTGTGCAATTTTAATTGTGAAACGACTTTAATCCATGTGTAGATATTCATGGCTACATTCATACCCAATGTTCCCTTACATTGGGTTTAAGTTTTCCACACTTATGGAAAACACCTTGTCATAGTGTGTTGGAGCTCAACCAACCTCTTCACCATAGGGTTTAATCATTCTCGTTTATTATTGCAGCAGGAATGTGCTTCCTGCTACAGGGTGATCATGACCCCAAATCAGCACATGTGAAACTTAAATTTTTTCTCTTGAATGCCCCCAAGAATTCTTCGTTCATTAGTAACCAGAGGGACAACACTCATGTCCACCCAACTTCTCTTTTCTTTAACACCTCTAAAATTCAAGTAGAGTATTGGAAGGTCCCTCTAAAATTCAAGTAGAGTATTGGAAGGTCCTCCTTCCTTAATGGACAATCTATTGTTTGCCCTCCTGTGCAAACATGCATTTCCTCAATGCATCTCATGCAACGTGTTAACTATGAGCACCTTTATCCCAAATCTCCCTATATTGGTCATTGAACTCATGGTACTCCTTACTCACGCATTCTCTTGCAAGGATTATAACTCATTCTCGGCTGACATAGACTTCCTCTGCTTGAGGTTATCCATCATTGGCAACTGTATTTTTCAACAACTCCAATTTCTTTCTACACATGACATACACCACAAATATATTAGTCGTCATGCAGATAAAATGCTTATAGAATAGACTTCAAATCAATAAAAAAAAAATCAGATATGTCCTAGCATATCTTTATGCACTTCATCACATTATCCTTAATGTTTCCATCAGTGAAACACAAAACAATTCTCAATTGTTTCTACAGTCATACAACCATCATCACTATGATGTCAAAACATTTACTTTTATTAGTAAATCAATCTTGCATACCAGAGAAATACAATAAACAACAAGGAAGGGGTCAAGGAACTCTTCCCTCGTCCAACTCCTTCTACACAACCCTAGACTTTTAGTCCAACTGAGTTATTTTCCAAGGCCTCACTGCCTTTACTTATCTCGGCTTAACCAAGCCCATTCATTCAAACTTACTTGTTTATTTAATTTCTTTTTTTTCATTGTACTTGTTTCCACAGCTACTCTTCTAAGGCTTACAACCATGTTAAACAATTCAGATCTTTTAGGGTGGGAAAAGTATTCCCCCTTTTTCTCCTTCTTTTCTTATGCAATCTACTCCTTGTTGGGATCTTCCTGCTCCTTTCCTTGAGCAGCCTTGGTTAGGCTCTCCCTAACCTATTGGATACATTAGCATGCTCCAATCGCAAACTTTTTGTTCATAATGAATCACGAACCTGTGCATTATGAACATTACCATTCAGTTATCAGAATGGTCAACATTCATTTGTTAGTCTTCCACTCATACATTTTGTTTTTGAATGTAATCTAGGATTCTTATATATATACATATGCTTGCAGCCCACTACTCAATTCTCAGCAATCATTAAGGTGGTGACTATGTTCTCCTGGCAGAGTCTTCACACAGTTCCTCCACAAGGAACTCCTTCAGCTTGAAACTTCCTTATTGCATATCCTTCACTATCTGTGATGACCTCAACCTTGAGTTAGCTTCAGTTGTTTAGAAAATAATTCCATAAGGATTATAAACATGCATTTTTGTTATGCATTGAGATTATTTATCCACGCCTATTTCTTGTTTTGATAACTTGCATCCATGATGTACTTAACCACATGCATAATCATAAGCCTATGTGTTGCTACCATTTGTATATTGCACAACTCACATACATCTTTACTTTAAAAACATTCAACTCATGATTTCTCACAATCATTCTCATGTGATCCTCAAAGGCATAATCATTTTGCCTCTTATCATGACAATAGAGCATCCTTGCTCATTTACTCTTTCGTCTATTTATACTAGCCTTTGTTGAGGGAATGGAGCACATTCCCCTTAAGCTATCATTCAAAACAAAACTTTCATGACTCTTCAAAATAGAGTCATCCATGGTATCCATTCAATCTGGGCAAGTGTAATTATTGCCTTACATTTCACTCATACATCATACATGTGCATCATTTGCACGTTTTACATCATTCATTCATATCTATTCGGTCTTAATATCAGTCCTTATATCAAGTAACCTTACGATGCATTAAATCCATGCACTCAGGCATAATTAAACACAACTAAACATTCATCATGCAAGCTCACTGCTTGCACCTTTTCCATGTCAGTCATACACATGGACATATCAGACTTCCAAATCCTCCTCCTGAGGATCTTGTTGCCATTTTCATAACAAGTCTCATAAAGACACTCAACACTAAGCTTCCCTCTCAGTTGAGAGCTTGTAGTCATTTGCATGATATCTGCATGGCAAGTTTAACAACCATAGTCATAACTATGTCCCCCTTTCCATACGACAACAACTAGTAAGAAGGCATTTTTGCATCAACTAGTATAAAGTTATTCAACAATCCAGAAATACCATCAGAGCAATTCCAACAATACCCAAGGCAACAAGACAGCTTATCAAGCTTCTTTTTTTTTCATTCCTCAAACCATTTTTGGTTAACAGACTCTTTTATCAAGGGACTCATTTTCTATATTCCCTCTCACTACTACTTGAGTATACCAAGCCCTGCCTTATATGGATGTCATCCACCTCCGGATGTGAACTTGACCCATTGGTCATCTAGAAGTGTCCCAACACTTCCTTTACCACATTTAGGATCAACATTTCATTAACCATTCTACCTTATCCTCAAAATGTACTATGTACTCAACATCATCAACCTTTTCCTTATGCTTCCATAGTCAGGGAATCACTAACCATATGATCTATGACATCACCATATTTTACATTAAATGATAGACTATAATAAGTATATATGCATATCAGATGCATTCTCTATCCTTGCAATATGAATTTCAACATATCTACATGCACTAAATAGTATACCCATGTTTGTAGTGAAAGCGAGTTCCACTTACTTTCCTCTTGCATTTTCATGTACAGACTTACCCTTAGTTAGTATGGGTACACAATTCCATAGCCCAACCATGAGATTTTCAACTTGCTCATGTCATTTCACTTCTTCCATGAGGATCATTCTCAGTCCTCATGACTTCCTTTATTTTGCAAAGAGGGAATACCCTAGCAGGACTCTTTCAGTTCTAACAGGTCAAATAGGTTGTTCTCACCTACTCCAATGAGGCCTCTAGACATGGAGGATTGTTCTCCCAATTAAAAATCCTTCATTTAACCAACAATTTTAATTAACAGAGGTAAAATAACTTTTGTAGGGTTGGATATCATTTCTCCAAAATTAAATGATGAGATTCTTTTTCCATGATCTAGCACGATTCAATCTTGTTGGGTAAAATCCAAACTGAATTTTAATCTGCATCCTTCTCTTCAAGGGACTTATGTAGATAATTCCCATACGAAAGTAATACTCTCAACAAGATCATCTTAGTCTTGGTAAACTAGTCTTATGACTGTTCTCTGACCCATCCAGGCCTGTGTTTGAATCATGATCTGCTAGATAGGGTAGGGTAGGGTGCCCTCTCTCTTAAAGTTTCCTAAGAAAGAAAAGTAATCAATTGAATTTTGTATGAGCCAAAGTAGGCCAGGAATTGTTTATCGCTTTGATACCACTTATTAACACACCCAACCCCTTAAGTACCTTTTTAAGGGATGGGGCATCCAAATTTCGCTTTCCTCCATCATCTCAAATCCTTTTCTCGATATATTTATCACCTTCTACTCATCGAGAGATTTATAACCACCATTACCATGCTCAAATTTGAGCTATGGATTAGAAGTTATGCCCTTCCGAAGTTCTACAAGCATCATTGGTCAAAGGCCATGTGGTACCCACATGGATTCACCTCATTCATACCATTCCACCTAGCACGGACATGCCCATGGTGGCCATCCCTTAATGATGACATGAACATTGGAGATACGGTTACAAGGGATGTTCCCCACCCCTTCGTGTTCACTGGGCCTTCGACCCTTCATCCTTCCTATCCATGTTTCAATCATTCCCGGAGTTTCGAAGTCCCGAAGTCCTACCACGTGGCTTCAACCTTCAGCGCTTTCGACTCATCCGTTATCACACCCAAACCATACAAAAGTCCAAAGCCCTAGAATCTTTCCACGTATCTCCAGCCTTCGACGCCTTTGGAGAATACATCCTAACATCCTAAACCTCTTGTAGTTTCGAACTCCCGAAGTCCCGAGGTCTTTCCACGTAGCTCCATCCTTTGACCATTTTTGGAGCACATGTTATAACACCCTAAGTCTCCCAGAGTTCTGAATTCCCAAACTCTCGGGGTCCCATTATCCATCAAGTCAAGAAACCACGCACCATGGGATGACACAAGGTAGAGAACATAGATTACACGTGACCCTATACATGGGAGACACGTGTCACATTCTAATTGGCAGGTAAGGTCTGTTAAAATCATGAATCAAGATGACATGTGGCATGTCACAAATGTGTTCACTTCACCCTATGTGACATCAGCGTGCCACATCACTACGAACTGATGGCCTTTCAGAACCATCCCAATACATTTTGATCTACGATCAAGACAGGTCCATGTAGATTGCTAGATCTACAACCTTCGTTGCTTCGCGACTTCGTTGTTCGGGGGTTCCACCCATTTAACACTCATTTTCCCTTGGAGTAGGTACTGCTGAACTAACCATAATCTAGATCCAACAGACATGAGAGATCCTAAAGCACCTTCGAATTGACGGTCTGCATTACTTCGCGAGTTTGATGTTCAAAGGTTCTAACTTTTTAACGCCCTTTCTCTCTCGCAGTAGGAATTCATGGGAGTGCTACATGCTATCCTTCTATTAGTTTATTATATGGTTGGGAGAGGTTTTCAAAGGACTCCCCAAGTCAACGACTCAGACTTTTATTTGAAAGGTCCCTAGGTTTCATTGTTCGACCACTCCCAAAGGGACACATGTTAACCCAGAACACATTGGCAAGATGCGTTGCACCTTCCTTGGGTTACCGACACCTCTTTACTATGTCACAAGGCCACCACACATGGAATCACTTTTTCTCGATGTGTGGATCCCCACGTGTGCTCGATGTGATACACTCGTCCCCACGATCAACTAACCGAGAGGGGTCTTGATAGATGTCACACATTTCTTCGCAACTCTGGCATTCGGGGGTTTTGGTGTTATAACACTTCTATTCTCCCGAAGTGGTCAATGCCGGAATAACCACGATGTACATCCAACGGTCAAGGGAGATCCCAAATACCCTCATATCTGCGGCTCGCGTTACTTCGTTTTCGAGGAGTGGATCTAGGTTTAGCAAGGGGATGAATCCTACGATGAAGGGTATCTAAACGGTAGTTGTCAGTCATCCGTAAAGTTACCATTTTGATAGGTCACCTTCGGTGCAATCTATATTTTATGAGGATTCCAACATCTCAGAGCTCCGTACCCCCAAATCGGAAGGCTTAACTCCCATTGGGCATAATCTTGGGTTCCATGGTTCCGGTCATATGAGGATTTTTGTAAGTTATAAGGGCTACACGCTTAGATCTCAGCCGAACTTAGATTAAGGTGGTGGGAATGAGCCTGCAGTTACTTGGATGACTGGTTTGAAGGAAGAACCTTCCGTTCTCAGAGCTCAAGTTCTAAAACATGGAAAGGTAAATCGAGGGATTGACCGGGCCCAAAAGGTCTTATGGAGTCTATCCCATCTCTTTACTTGTGGAATTGATACCTGAATAATCCCTTTGAGAAATATTTTAACCAGTATAGAGGCCAACGCCTTATGTCCAAAATTCGTTTAGAACCCCATTACTGATAGTTTTCCCTTTCTAGGTAAAAGTAAGTAGAAAACCATTGACATGGGATAATGGTCAAACTTTACCTCAAAATATTCAATTGGTTAGACCATATGGGATAATGGTCAAACTTTACCTCAAAATATTCAATTGGTTAGACCATCAGAGTCACAATTATCTAGCATCCAATAAGGTACAATAATATTCCATCATCCCTACATACCAAGGATATATCTATATCGAGAGAAAACAAGAATTCAATCAGACATTTAAATTCAAGTTTGTAGAGTCTATGGAATACTTATCTATTACAGTTGATAGACGACCAACTGACTGTGGGTGTTCACCTCTCCACCCAACCATAGGCTCAAAGGCATTCATTCTTAGCTCTCTCGCCACCCCCTTGTTGAGCCATGATATCACTAGGGAACGTTTGTAGTTTCTCAGAGAGTCTTTCTCTAACACAACCTTTGCGAGCTTTATTAGATGCTCCCTCAACATCAAGATCACAACCTTCTACTCATATCAGGTTTTCTAGGTTCTCTCCAGTAACGAGGGAAACCTATTATTTTCCTTTCTTCCTCACAACATATACAAATAACACACCGCCTATGGGAATGGTCTCCTTCTTGTCTTCCCTCATGTTTATTCTCGCATGCCTTTTTCCTCTCAAAGAAGGTTCTGGACTTGTCATGTTCCTTTTGTCAGAAGAAACTCAGGTCAGTCTCGGCTTGTAGGAAAAATGCACTCTATGGTACTTCGAGTTGATGGTCTTCTGTCTCCTCAGCCATACTCTCCATGCTTCCATTCATGGGTGTACATGATTTTTCAACCACCAATCCTTCTTTCATTAAATGATTTTTCTTGGGATCGGGATGAGGCTTATTATTTCAATAAGGAGAATTTGGGTCATTTTGACATAATGAACCTTCTCTATTGTTTCCTCACTCTTTCCTCTAGTGATATCATGGCCAGTACTTCAAGTCTTCACCCCCAAAATCAGTTATTATCAATCTAAACAATAATACATTTATATTATTCCCATGCCATAACATGGTGATCATAATTAATGATTAATTATAAGCTGGGGGAAACATGGGTTTTACAACAATGGTTATACTTACTTATTAAGAATTTTTGGCTCACTATGAAAGAATCAAACATCTTGGACCATTTCTTGGGTACCTTTAGGCCATACAATGATTCCCTGAGTTTGCAAAGAAATCTCTCTTTGCAATATTGAACAAATTCTAATTGTTCCATGTACATATATTTGTTAATGATTATTTTGTGGGAAGTAGGATCCCACAATCTACATCCGTTAACTCCATCACCATAACCAATAGAGATACAAAATTTATAGAAATTCAAAGATTTTAAATTTGGAAGTAAATTATGATTTATCAGTATTTGCAACCCTTTCTTGCTCATATGGTCGAGTCATTGATGCCATAAACAAGTATATGCACTTACTTCCAGATATACCACCATTGCTTCACTTATTTCAATACTCCCTTCTAGCCTGCAAATGTTCCCAATCTTTATATTTTTCATTACCACCAAATTGACCTTGCACACTTTCAGTGCTCCACCTTGACTTGCGTATTTATACCCACCAAAATCCTAAACTCCCAAATAAATCAAATTCTTTTTAAGTTTTGGTACATGGACTCTAACATCTTTGAACATTCTTACAATACTATTGAACATGTTAATCTTAATGCTCTCAATTCCAACAATCTTACAAGAAATAACATTTCCCATAAAATGAACATCCTCATTTAAAGATTGGTAAGATGAAAACCAACTTCCATGTGAACACATGTGATGGGAAGCACCAAAATATAACAACCATTCTTCTTAATATTGTGATATACTACAAACAAACAAAACTTCATCAACCATAACTAAATCATCATCAACCATAACTGAACTTGATTCAACTATATTTGCTTCTTTTTTGGAGTCATCCTTGGATTCTTTCATTTTCCAACAATCTTTCTTAAGGGCTCAGAGGCATTGATTCTTAGTGCTCTTGCCACCCCCGTGTCGAGCCATGATATCACTAGGGAACTTTTGTTATTTCTCAAAGATTATTTCTCTATTACAGCCTCTGCGAGGTTTGTTAGATGCTCCCTCAACATCAAGCTCGCGACCTTCTACTCATGTCAGGTTTTCTGGGTTCTCTCCAGTAACGAGAGAAACCTATTATTTTCCTTTCTTCCTCTTAGCATATACAAATCACACAACCCCTATGGGAATGGTCTCCTTCTTGTCTTCTCTCATGTGTATTCTCGCATGCCTTTTTCCTCCCCAAGAAGGTTCTGGATCTATCATGTTCCTTTTGTGAGAAGAAAATCACGTCAGTCCGAGCCTAAAACAAAAATGCACTTTGTGGTACTTCAGGTTGATGGTCTTCTGTCTCCTCAGTCGTACTCTCCATGCTTCGATTCATGGGTGTAGTTGATTATTGAACCACCTATCCTTCTTTCATTAAATGATTTCTCCTTGGGATCAGGATGAGGCTTATTATTTTAGTAAGGGGAATTAAGGTCATTTTGACCTAATGAACCCTCTCTATTGTTTCCTCACTCTTTCCTCTAGTGATATCATGGACATAGTGAACCCTCTCTATTGTTTCCTCACTCTTTCCTCTAGTGATATCATGGCCAGTACTTCAAGGCTTCACCCCCAAAATCAGTTATTAGCAATCTAAACAATAATGCATTTACATTGTTCCCAACGCATAGCATGGTGATCATAATTAATGATTAATTACAAGCTATGGGAAACAAGGGTTTTACAACAATGGTTATACTTCTTAAGAAATTTTGGCTCACCATGAAAGAATCAAACATCTTGTACCATTTCTTGGGTACCTTTAGGCCATACAATGATTCCCTGACTTTGCAAACAAAACTCTCTTTGCAATATTGAACAAATTCTAATTGTTCCATGTGCATATCTTTGTTAATGATTATTTTGTGGGAAGTAGGATCTCACAATCTACATCCCTTAACTCCATCACCATAACCAAGAGAGATATAATATTTATAGAAATTCAAAGATTTTAAATTTGGAAGTAAATTATGATTTATCAGTATTTGCAACCCTTTCTTGCTAATATGGCCGAGTCGTTGATGCCATAAACAAGTATATGCACTTACTTCGAGATATACCACCATTGCTTCACTTATTTCAGTACTCCCTTCTACCCTGTAAAGGTTCCCAATCTTTATATATTTCATTACCACCAAACTTCCCTTAGACACTTTCAGTGCTCCACCTTGACTTGTATATTTATACCCACCAAAATCCAAAACTCCCAAATAAATCAAATTCTTTTTAATTTTTGGTACATGGACTCTAACATCTTTCAACATTCTTACAATACTATTGAACATGTTAATCTTAATGCTCTCAATTCCAACAATCTTATAAGCAATAACATTTCCCATAAAATGAACATCCTCATTTATAGATTGGTAAGATGAAAACCGATTTCCATGTGAACACATGTGATGGGAAGCACCAAAATATAACAATCGTTCTTCTTAATATTGTGAGATACTACAAACAAACAAAACTTCATCAACCATAAATGAACTTGATTCAACTATATTTGCTTCTTTTTTGGAGTCATCCTTGGATTCTTTCATTTTCCAACAATCTTTCTTAAGACGCCTTAATTTTTTATAGTACCAACATATTCCCTTACTGTTTTTTCCCATTGACTTATCCCTGGATGTGGAGAAAATCCAGTTTAGAAAACTCCTAGAAGCAATGGCATAAATCTGCAATCAACCAAATTTGTTGTCACTCGTTTAACAAAATAAACTAAAATACACCTTCTAATTAAAATTATCCATAATTAAAAACAAAAAATTGTAAATGACATATCTCTAATTTTGTTTAATATATAATTGAATTCTTTTATAATTACATAATTGAAATCTTTTATAATTATTTAATAACTAGCTAAAATCTTTTAGAACGTAATTTTAGTGAGATAATCCAATACCTTCAGCCATGTATTTTATATTTATTAAATAAAAAGTGCAAATAACATATTCAATTTTATATAATACATAGTTAACTTTATAATTATTTAGTACATATTTGGAACCTTTTATAACACAATTTCAGTTCACTAATTCAATACCTTCATCCATGTATTTTATATTATCATTAATGAAGAGCTAACTCATTTACTTTCATATTTTAACTTTACAAATGATTTATTAGTCCCCGCCTCACGCTAGGGACTATAGCAACACTTTCACGGTCAACTATAGTTGACCGAGTATTACTGGGTGCTTTTTGGTAGATTAAATGGTGCATTTTCGTGAATCTACAAAGTTCTTTACCTGCTTTTATTTTGTGCTTTTGCTACTTTGTTTATTTTTTTAATTAATATTTTTTATTTAAATTATGAAAATAAATTTTTGAATTTTTTATTTTCATCATAAAATTTTTCATTAGTTGATAGCTTATGATGGGACTTAATTGCCCCTTCTGTGCATAATTTTTTTTTAGCTATTTGTGAGAGTAAAAAACTAAATTTTTAAAATAAAAATTAGAAAAATCTTAAACATCCACTTATATTCTTAATTCATTTCTCTGACACTCCATAATTTATTACTCTGAAATCGTTTTATTTATTTCTCTGCCTTCACAACATTGAGCATCAATGCTCTACGGTATTGTCTGCTCCTCACCGCCTCTTCTCATCACGGCCATGAATTACTTAATTACACACTACAGATTCTTCTCGCCATCGCCATGAATTACTCAATTACAGACTACAGACTATGTAAGCTCTGAAAGAAACAACATAGGCTCTGAAAGAGGCCAAAAAGAAACGAATTTACAGATTCAATTGCACATGCTATCAAAGCAACGACTCTGAAAGCGGCCAAGAAGAAACAAATTTACAGATTCAATTCCACATGCTATCAAAGAAACAAGGAATGAAGGAATGAATTCATGCAAGAAGAAAAGGTACGAGTGTTACCAGAATTCATCAATCAGCTCCATCATGAAAGTTCAAACACTTTAGAAGCTTAACCGGGAAGCCCATCTGGTTCAGCGACAACGCACCTGGTTCAAATCACCGCCATACTCTGCTAAAGTGCATATTAAAAAATGAATGTATGTTGCATTGTCAACCTTCGAAGAGCGTCCAACCGCTCTGGTCACCAAGGTTCTTCTCATATAAATGTCTTCCATGATAAATTGTGAGGCAAAGAGAAATGCAGAGAGAAAATAATAGAACAGTATATTGAAATGTATGAAAAAGTATTGAAGAGGTTGTGTAGCAGTTAGACTGTTGAGGTTACATTATGTTTAACACTCCCTCTTAAACTCAATAGT
>CBVK0100635415.1:0-11373 GCA_900067695.1 Picea abies | reverse complement strand
TCTAACAAAACATATTGTAATGTTCAAAAGGAGGATTGAGGGTGTTGTTGTTGTGGAAGACAGCCTTGGAGAGTGTGCTAAAAAAAATATTTTCACACAAGAAAAAAATTTCGCTTCTCGATGACAACAAGGGTTAGATCTCGGTTAGCTTACTCGAAAGATACACCTTTTCCTATCTATTTCTGATTTTCCGAGATCACACAGGGTGCGGGGAAAAGAGCATACACATATCTAAAAGAGTAGCAACCTAAAAATAAATAATACAAAACCAAAATACTACTATGCAAAAAATTTAAAAAATGCGTAATCAAGCTTTATACCTCCGGATATGACTATAATGGTCGTATCTTGGGAAAATGGAAACCTTTTCGAGTGAAACGAAAAGTGTTCTTGAATGAAATGAGTCCTCCAGACATAATGGAATAGTTCTCTCATCCCATAAATGTACGAAAATGATAGAAAATGTATATGAGGTAACTCGGCTTCACGATCTCGATCTACAACAAGAGCGGGTCTTCAAATCGGCTCTGATACCATTTTCGACAACACAGCTATTCCAAAAGAGGACGAACACCTTCAGTAACCACTCACATAGCCAGATCAAAGATAAACACACCAATGTTTTCACGTGGTAAAACCCCTACGGGGAAACATTCACGGCCTCAGCCAATGCAACCAGTTGGAGGAGTTTATTAATGCAAAAGAAAAATATTACGAAGAAATTTTACAAGAGAGTTTCTCACAATCGATCATCGACAAATAAACCTCCATGCTCTTTAAATAGAGATCATGGACCAATCGGGTGTTAAGCCAACACACCGATGTTTTCACGTGGTAAAACCCCTACGGGGAAACATTCACGGCCTCAGCCAATGCAACCACTTGGAGCAGTTTATTAATGCAAAATAAAAATATTACAGATAAATTTTACATGAGAGTTTCTCACAATCGATCATCGACAAATAAACCTCCATGCTCTTTAAATAGAGATCATGGACCAATCGGGTGTTAAGCCACAGATCAATGGCCGTTAAGATTGGGGAGAGTATGAACTGTCAGATCACTCTATGTCAGGAACATATCATGACCGTTAGATTTCCTAACTACAAATTCATACTAATGCATACTAAAAAAACACACTAAGAAACACACTTTTACCTAACGACAAATTAGACCAAGTAGTTCTTAACTAACTCCTAAGTGTCTAAATATCCTAACATTAACATCATCTGAATCAAAACCCATTTCACATTCCTAGATATGAGGATGCCAATTTAATTTGTTTCCAAAGGTATATTGAGTATAACAATCTAAGAAGTCCTAATAAAGTATCTCACCATGTAATCCCAGATAGAATAATTTAGGGTGGATTGGACCCTTGACAATTTAACACTATTACATACATATATAAAGTATGTATAAAACACATTATATAATAATAATAATAATAAACATGTTAACTAAACAATAACACAAAGGTCAAAACCTTTCATGCCTCATGATGAATTAATGTCATTTATATCATAATGAAGATTTCTTGAATCCATCACATTCATATTACTCAATTATATTTTATCCTATATGGACTTATCTTCATTTTCTTATTTGAAGTCAATGTTTCTTTAGTTATCAAAAGGTTGTTCTTAATACTACAAGTTGGTAGTTTTTCAATAGTAGGTGAGTTTTCACAAATGGAGTTTGTATCCAAAAGGTATGCCCCCAACAAGGTACCCATCAAATATTCCATTCAGGTCCATGTGGAAGCCATATCAAATCATTGTGATTCAATCCATGTTGAAGCCATATCAACTCACTGTGATTCACCCATGTGGAGTTAGTAATATATGAAAGTTGCTAGAGACTTTTAGAAGCATTGAGAGAATCCAAAACTCTTAACTCTAACAACCAAGAAAGGGTGTTAAAACCCTAGCTAGAAGAAACAAAAAGGGTTCAACTCCTATTATAGTGATTTGATGTTCTATAGAAGAGCAACCACCAAGAGGAGTAGAGAGATAGTAGTTAAAAGGAAAAAGAGAATTATGTAGGGAATTATAGCAGACCAAAGTATCTCATTACTTTGTGACAGTTTAATAATCTCTTTTGTTTTTCTTGCACTCTTAATTAATTAAGAAGAAAGGAATGAAACTTAATTTTGTTATATTTTTTGCTCACATTAGATTTCCCCAAAGTAAATATTGTGTTCATGGTGTCCCCTTTTATATATTATAGTTATCTTTTCATTTTGTTGTGGTTAAATAATCTATGTGGTGTGCTTTCTCTTTCCATTAACTCACTAAAATTACAAAACAATATCCATGCAAATGAGCATAGGCTCTTTGTAGTAGTATAATTTTAAGATATATTTTGATAATTTTTCCATTGGTTCTCTCTTTAAGATGAGGGATCCTAGTCGGCCACTAAGTGTATCTACTAAGATGGATAATATGGTAACACCTAACCCTAATCTCGTATTCTATATTTATGGTAAGTAGAATCATTGATAATTGTCTTGTATTATGTATTTATTTATTTTAATTGAGAGGCTTTCCCCTCAAAGTGACATGTTAATAACATTTCTCTCAACTATTCCATATATTGTTGGAGTGCCATTGTATGAATTATCATGGTATTAAATGCTTTTAGGTTGTTTTGGGTAGTGTGTATCACACTAGCATTGGTAGCTATTGCAACACTTACTCTATCAAATTTGATCGCTTGATATTGTTTTAGTGTGGACCACTATGTTCCTTATTGTGATAAGGATTATTGGTTGTTGGCATGTTGAACTCTTATCGTAGTTGCACTAAATGCTCATTGTTGGCACTATATGTTACTTACTCAATGGTGCAAACAATTAATAAAATGATTGAATAAATTACATATATGCTAAATTATATGTATACACATGGATAAATAATACCCTTCTCATCGACGGTGGCAGGTGTACCAGATAATTCTTGATCATGAATGAAAATGATAGTTAGCATTCACACGAGGCTTAGAATAATGAATTCGAAGCATATGAAACTTAACAAGGGGTTAAGATGTTGAGACATCAAAATTGAGGGAAAATTGTCATTCTAGGAACTCCACAATAAGCATCCATGCTCTCATTCAAAGAAAATCCCCTCCCTCTTGAGGTCATTCTCACATAATTAATTGAACAATATCTATATTCAAGGACTTTACTGAGGTTCCATTTAACAAGATCTAGAGGCATCTAAATTCATTGGTAGATGACATTGAGAGCAAGGGGTCCATGGATATTGAAACAACCCATAGGGTATGTAAGGGAGGAAGGGATACATGATTGAAATGCCCTATCCTTTGAAAATGTGTCATTGTCAAATTATAATTCAAGGGGGCATGTGTAGACGTCACCTCCTCAAAGCGGGTTGGATGTAATATTTAAGGCCTGGTGCTCATAGGCACCTTAGAGAGGCATGGAAATGAGTAATCGACAAAAAATATAACAAGATGCTATATTCCAGGATGTTGTTGGCAACATTGAATGAAACTGCAGCCAACTTGTTGCATGTATCTTAACTTAAGTTAGATCCTTGGGGAAGGTGTCTTTTGATGTCCAAATGATTCTTGAGGAACTATCTAAACCTTATCTGACAACTGGCAACCTTCAAAAGCTCAAAATACACGTAATTGTCAGGTTTTTAGTGCATACGCTACAAACTGTTCTGGTTTTAGCAGTTCACAGCGCCTTCAACAACCTGCACTGTGAATTTTCCTATAGGTGTCACTTTGTTCTAAAAAATTGTCATATGATGCAAAAATTGTTCTTAAAGACTTCAAACCTTTAATAATTCCTAGTGTAACCTCTAAATCATAAAAGTGACTTGCAAAAAATATCATATGAGCATATTAGTAGCAACAAAATATAAAATTGTCATTAGGGTTGTAAGAAAGCATATATATAAATTCCATATTAAAATAGATAATTTTGATGCAGATATGATGCCTCATCTTCTTCTCCTAGTAGCCACTCGCGCCAACATGTCAAGGTTCTATTTTTCACTTTGTTCCTTCAATTGTTGCACTTCCTCCTTCAACTTCTCATTCTCAGCTTGATGGGCTCTATTCATCTTGTACACATTCTTCATCTACCTACGCAGAGATATGGATCTCTTAACCCATTGTTTTTCCTTTTTAATAGTTTCTTCACCAATATATATATCTCTCTTAAGATGAATCTTGGCATGACGATTCTCTTTCTTCAATTGTTCATTCTCATCCCTTGCCTCTTTCAGCTGCTTCCCGAGCCTTCAAAAGTGGGATCCATCTCATCAAAAGGAGACTTGATCTCAATTATTTCTATTTTCTTTTTAAGAGGCTTAGATTTGTCTTTTGGCTGAGCTAATTCTCTGGATGTACCTTCTTCTACATAGGCATGTTGCTTTGTTTCTGATCTAGTGAAAGGATTTCTAGGATTGAAAGGTTCTACAACAACAGGTGAAGAAAATAAAATCTTATTTCCCTTCAGACTCATTGCTTTACTAGAGGATGTCCCCATAGGTGCAGGCTCTTCCATAGGGAAAATGTCTTCATCGGGAGGTTGTGAAGGACCTTCAACTATCTTATCAGTAGACTGAATGCACTTATCCCTTTTCATCATCTTCCTCTTTTTACTTGACTCTGAGTGCATAGTTTTCTCAACAGGAATAGGTGTCTTTCTCTTTGACTGTGGTGTATGATAAACATCTGGCTAAAATCCTGATGCAACTAGGAAAGCATCCCAATTAGTATTGGCCCTCTTCAACTCTTCCAAGACTAGCATTTTGATCATACCAGAATGAAAAACACTCATATCCACCTACTTAAATTTAGATTGGACTCTATCTAACATCTTCCCAGTGCTTCTGAACAGATAAAAGGGTAGGTTCAAGGACTCTTTCCCATTAAAGCGCAGTAGCAATCTAATATGGTATTGATAGACCATATTGAACCTTCCTTCAGAAGTAAAATACCTCTGAATAACTCTGATCATTTTGTCAAAATACTCCAGCATATGATTTTTTGTCACTCCCTTGGATAGGTTATCTCCTTGATATTCATGATTTAGGAAATCCTTAGAAAATGTAAAATTCAAGGACATGGTCTTAAACCAACTTTGTCCATAAACTGGTATCTCTGTGGCTGTAGAAATAGACTTCTTTGAAACCTAAAACTCCAATGCACCAACTTTAGTTTTTATCCCACTGAAATTCAATGAAACCTGCTTGGAAACCTCGGGATCTCCTCTTTCCATTTTCTCACAAAAAACCACGAAACCCACTCTCTGAAATTCTTCTCTAAAAAATGGTTCTGAATTTATAAACTGCAGGTCATGGGGCTCAACCCTGACAATTTATACTCCTTTATGAACCTTCTTACCTTGTTGAATATCCATCATAGATTATTTAAAACCCATTCCTAACAATTTCTACTAGATATATGATGTAAATTGGTAAATTTAGGGTTTATGATTTGATTTTGCATGGTTTAGGGTTTGCTGATAAAAGAATTCATGCAAAAACAACACCAGAGGAATAAAAAAGACTGCAACTAGGAGATTAGAGGAGAAAATGAAAACCATAAACTAAATGAGACTTCAATCGTGGAAAAAATTGAGGCATTGTGCAAAACAGAGAATTTGCAACGCGATTACTCAGTTTGCAACAAATAAATTTAGTCTAGGTTTGAGCCAATGAGACTTTCAAAGTGACATTTCTAAGAGGAAAAATATTTTGAAAGAGATGATACTTCAAACCTAAGTAAAAATAAAGTCAGCAAGGGTTTTACCAAATGAGAAAATAGAGGGTTCGTAGTGCATTTAATTTGCAGCGCATACAATGAATACAGTCTGTAGCAGTAACCATAATTTACAACAGACAAGGTCATGGCTATAAGAAATGACTGCAACTGATATTTTTGGTATGAAAACAAGAAACTTGGGTATGTATAAAATCTTTATATACAAGGAATGTAGAAACTAACCAAGTGAAAGAAGTTTGCAGCGCAAATGACATGAAACGGTTTGCAACATGCATAAAATTTGCAGCAATTTTGGTCTGGTTATAATCAACCTTCAGGCAGTGAAATTGAACATTTAAGCAAGGTACTTGGTATATATGAAGCTCAACCGTTTTCACATAAACCAAACTGACAGTTCCTAGAAGCCTTTAATCCGCCTTCAAATGCTATACGAAATTCGTAGTGCCACAATTTAAATAAGTTTGCAGCGCGCTATTTTCAAAATGATAAAAGTGCCACAATTTAAATAAGTTTGCAGCGCGCTATTTTCAAAATGATAAACCTCCTTTTGAAACTGACTTGAAGAAAAAGTGATGAATAGATGGCACTAAAAATAATAAAATACCAATTTCCATGTTTCCAAAACATGATGGTATGTGATTAGTGCATGATGTACTTCTTTTGATTCGCTGTGAACTTTCATGAGAGTTGGTAGCAGGTTGAGACACAACACTTGCTAATGATGACCTTTAAACCAAAAGTTATGACTAACACTTTCCCCCCTTTTTTTAATGATGATAACCACTATCATGACACCAAGATTCTCACATGGAATATGATCATTTTTCTTGACTCATGAGATAATCAAAAAATGACTTATTGACATAAGACATGACTCAAAAACCTTAAATAAATTGACCCTTAAAAAAATTTGACCCCTATACATCCTATGTTCTAACACTACCAATTGACGAAAATCATCGAATACAAATGACTAAATTTATTACTTGTTGATGAAAATAAATAACTACCATGACTAAATAAATGACCAACTAATGACAACAAATGACTAAAAAAATGACTAAATATACTACTAGTTGACGTAAAATGATAATTAAAATGACTAAATATATGACTAATGGACAAAACTCAGTGAAACAAATGACTAAATATATGACTAATGGACGGAAATTAGTTACAAAAATGATTAAATATATTACTAATGGATGGAAATCAGTGACACAAATGACTAAATATATTACTAATGGACGAAAATCAGTGACACAACTAACTAAATATATTACTAATGGACTAAATACATGACTAGTTGACAACGCAGATGACTAAATAAATGACCAGTTCACAACACATATGACTAAATAAATGACCATTTTTCAACAATACATGACTAAATAAATGCCTACATGTATGACCAAAGTGACCAACCAGAACAACCAATAAATGACTAAAACTTTTTAGTCAATTATTTGGTGGCACTATATATGACTGATAATAAATTAATATTATTCATGTGACGAAACTTAGTCATTTATATGCAAATTTTAGTCATTTTTTTATTCATAAATTTCTCTTTTTGTACTAGTGAATGGTGTAGAGTGTTAAAGAAATTGTAGAGATATATGACAAAAGTGCACAACTTTGGACAAGTCTGCAAGAGGATGAAAAGTTGCAGGCACTAGAATAGAAGGAAGAGAGCATCAACACAACCACGCATGAGTTGAAGAAGAAGAAAAAGGATATGAACATTCAGGAAAGGATGAGGAACATTCAGGATCTCAAGAATTTATAGGCAGAGTTAAAAAATATGCAAACAGAGAAGCAGATGAGGCAGGCTCAACTAGAGCCACTACAGGAAGATGCAGAGAAGATATTAACAGAAATGGATGCAACGAAGGGATAGCTGGAAAATATTAAGTTGGAGGTTGAAGAGATGTTGAAGGAGTATCTCGCTATGCAGACTATGGAGTCTATTGCAGAGAAGAGAGCATAGGTGAAGAATTGTGCTAAATAAATGTCAGGAAGATTCCATCAATTATAGAAGTCTATCAAGGAGGAAAACACTGCCTGAGTGGCTCAGGATGAACCACATGTAAGTGTTGGGGGCCTGTTGGAGTAGGCTATTTTGGGGTAAAATTCAACAAATGAGGCAGACAACTAAGAAATGGACCAAAGGAAGTAGCACATGCTAGGAAATAAGGAGAAAGCAGCGTGCAAGAAACTAAAGGAAGCAGAGTGTCGAGAATTAAGGATAAGAAGTGCAGAGTCAAAGAAAGGAATGAATATTAACCACGTGAAGGAATTTATTATGTGGACAAGCCTAATCCACTAGGGTTAGGGTTTTGGGTTATAATGTATGGGTTTTTACCCACCTTTTGTAATATAAATATGATGTATGAGGTAGATAGGATGGATCATAAATCATTTCCTTATCATATGCTAAGAAGTATCTTGAGAAACTTCTTGGGTTTGAGTCATAGTACTAGTTTTTGGTTGAGAGATGTGGAGCTAGGATTGTGTCAGGTTTTGGGAATCATGGAGTGTAATTGAGGGTCAGGTTGCAAGTTGTGGAGCTTGGTGTGAGGTTGGTCAGCCTCACCAATTCTATACTTTTGATGTTATGCGTGTAACATAGAAATTTTGATGAAGAATAATAAATAAGCAAAAGATCTTTGTGGATGTAGCCCAGGGGGGGTGAACCACGATAAAACATGGTGTTTCTATGTGTGTTTTCTCTGATATGTTTCTTTTACATTCTTTGTGATAAATGAATGAATATGTTCGAGTTTATTTACAATGCACAATAGAATAGTATGATATTTTCTAAAGAATGAATGTTAAGGTTTAAAGGAATGGTAGATCTGAAGAATGGTTTGGTAGAATCCATGTTGAAGTAGAAGAAGATTAATAGGCCTAACAACCCCATGAGTTCCATCCCTTCCATGACTGTAGAAATTTTGGTCCTGTAGTCACCCATAATCCATCTCGGGTGAGACTACGTTGTGCACTTTGTGCGTAGTGTTTCCTTATGGTTTGCCAAAGGGGCTGATGGTTTCTAGGGTTTTGTTGGAGAACTAAAGTAGAACCAGGTCATCCCGTACATCCAAAAATGTGCATTTCAATGTCTTGTAAGAAACCTATCAAAGGACAAGAAGCAACAAGATTTCTCTTTGAAAGAGTGTGGATGCACTATGGGATACTAAAAACCATCATCTCTTGTACAAAACCTAGATTTCTTAGTACATTTTGGACTCAATTGTAGGATAAGTTGGTACTAAATTAAAGAGATCCATAATGTTTTACAATCAGATTGATGGGTAGACATAGGTGGTAAATAAGACAATGGTTCAACTTTTGAGGGGCTACAATTAGAAGCTTCTGAGGAGATAGGATGTAATTTGATTTGCATATAACATTCTTATAACAAGGTTGTTCACACTTCCACTAGTAAGTTCCTTTTTGAAATTTATTTTGGTTGCTTCCCACCATCACCATTAGATATTATATATGACCAACCTAAATCAAGGACATCAACCTCAAATCATGTATTGAAGGAATAGAAGTACATAAATAGGATCAAATAGATACACATATAGGTTTAGGAGAAGATAAATAAATATCAGAAGAGTACAAGACTGAGCATGAAGATAAGAAGGTTGAAAAGACCAAAATTTCATTAAGTTTTGGTCGAGTCACTAAGTTCTAAATAAATTACCAACCACTAAGAGCCCAATCACAAAGCTCCAAGTTGGTGATTAAAAGCTATGATGTGATATTAACATTAAGCATTATTCCATTAACCATATAAATATTAAAAGAAGAAAAAAAAATAAAAACACCCATATATATAATTCTAAATCAATTAAACCAAAGGATATACTTAAAAAAAAATGAAGTTTCAAATAATTTCACAAAGAATTGAATATTCTTAAAGATACATAAATTTACATTATATGATATATATATATATATATATAATGTATATAAAAGAGACTTTATAAATATTAAAATTTTCCAAATCAATTAAACCAAACCATATACCTTAAAAAGAAATTGAAGAATCAAAGAATTTCACCGAGATGTGGATGCATTATTCTTTAGTGGACCCTTGCACTTTGTGTGCCCACTTAGTATAAAATAAATTTTGGGATATTTGCACTTTATACACTTATTTAGTATTAAAGACCCTTGCACTTTGTGTGCCCACTTAGTATAAAAATAAATTTTGGGATATTTGCAATTATACACTTATTTAGTATTAAAGAAGTTAGGAGATTTTTGCAATGATGTAATTTTTGGAAAAAATAAAATAAAAAAAGAATGGTATGATTAAAATGATATATTTTTTTGGAAAAAATAAAATAAAAAAGAAATTGTATGATTAAGAAAGAAGATAATTTTTTCATGGTTATGCAAAATATATTATTACTTTATTAAAGTAAAAAAATTATTCAATAGAATGATATTAATATTGTTATTTATTTATGACAAAATAATGTTGACTTGGCCAATCAATTATTAATCTTCAAACTAAACATAATTAAAATAAATGATTTCTAAGAATTGATGATTATGTATTCATATTGCAATTCAACAATATGTATATGTAAGAATTAATGTTGGCATAATATAGGTTCAGCTTGGATGGAAATATTAAGTATTTTTACCTTAAACATAATTAATTTTTAGGCTGGTCAATCATTATTCTTTAAGACAAATATCATCAAAATAAAAGTTTTGAAGAAAAAAAATATGAAATAAATGATTCACCACTAAGAAATGATGATTATGTTTTCATATATTGAAAATTAAATATAATGTTTATGTAGGAAATCAATGTTTATGTAATTATAGGTTTAACTTGGATGGAAACATGAGGTACTTTTACCTTAAATATGAAGAAGAAATGCTTTATATTTTCTTATTATCAAAAGAAGATAATATTGTATAACCTTATGATCAAATCATGCATTAAAGTTGCATTATCATGAGATATAAAAGATGTGTTAGATGTGACTTTTCAAAAGACCAAAGTTCACTTTGGAAGATGTAGCATATCAATAAAAATGTAGACTAGGTTTTAGATAATAAATTCGATGACATTTCTCACCTTTGAAATCATAATCAAAATTTGATCACAAAAATCAAGAAGTTAAAGAATGAGAAAAAGATGCATAGAAAAAAAAAATCAAGGAACAATTCATTTACAAAGAAACATTAATATAATGGAATCAACAGCACTTGTAAAAGTCAAGAAACAAATTGTAGATAAGGGCACCCTTCCATATGCAATTAGAGATGAAAAGATAAGTGTTACCAATGATAAAATCTTGTCTATTGTCATAAAAATCAATATTCTAGTAATCAACAAAGTGACACATGTTCGAAAACACAGGTATTCCAACAGAGGACGAACACCTTCAGTAACCACTCACATAACCAAATCAAAGATCAATGCACCGATGTTTTCATGTGGTAAAACCCCTATGGGGAAACATCCATGGCCCCAACCAATGCGGCCACTTGGAGCAGTTTATTAATGAAAAGAAAACGATTACAGAGAGATTTTACAAGAGAGTTTCTCACAATCGATCATCAACAAATTACCCT
>CBVK0100635414.1:0-11373 GCA_900067695.1 Picea abies | reverse complement strand
CACACTTGGGCATATATACCCCTTCTTCATAATCTCTTCAAGTTGCATTTTCAATTCCTTCAATTCTAGGGTACTCATCTTGTAAGGGGTCTTGGATACTGGAGTTGCTCCAAGAATCAGATTGATGGAGAATCGATGTCTCTTTTACTGGGTATGTTGGTATTTATTTAAATACATCTTCAAACTCTGTTAGGAATTCATAATATTCAATATTTGAAACCTTATATTTAGGTGTCTCTTCCATATGTGTTGCAAATATTTGACACCCTTTTCTGTAACTTTTCTTCTACCGCAATGCTGAAATTTCTCTGACAGTTACTGCCCTGAGAATTCCCTGTACTGTCCTTAGGTTCTCTTCTTCATCCAAGAAATTAAACTCCTTATTATAATAGTCTAGGATAGCATGGTGTTGGTCCAACCAATCCATACCAATTAGACAGTCATAGGAACCTAAAGATATGATGTTCAAATCTTCCCTGGTGCTCAGTTCATTCATGTCCATTGAACATGCCTTAACCATTTCATTAATTTTTCTTTTAGCTCCGGTAGCCAGCTGCACCAACCAAGATTTTCCAATCTTGATTCTCAGAAAATGCAATGTTTCCACCATCTTAGGATCTATATAACTATGACTAGCTCCTGAATCAATTAAAATATAAATGGTTTGGTTGTTGATCTTACCTTCCACTTCAATCATATGTGATGGAAACTCATCTTTCTCGTTGTGAAGGGTTGCATAGATCCCAGGTATATTTATGCCCATTTCCTCCATTGTATCATCTTGTTGTACATTGTAAACAAACCTCACTTTTTCACCTCTGTGAGGACAATCTCTATACATATGATATCCCCCACAACCCCAACATTGAATAGGTGGTTGTCTTGGTGTTTTCCCCCCTATCTCAATCATTTTGGGTTCTCTATAAGTTGGTTTTCCCTGAGGATTATTTCTTAACAATGGTGGCTTAGTCCCCTTATTCCTCTATTACATCTTGTTTTTCTTCTTGTCTTCCCAAGATTTTTGGAAATTTGGTCTTCCTTTATGTTGATCATAAAGGAATTTATCTCACCTTATGGTATCCTCCAATGTTTTGGGATCATCATATTGTATCTTGTCATTGATAAATGATGGCATCCCACTCAAATAACTTTGAATCTTAACTGGATCTTCCTTGATGAAAGAAACATACTTTATCAGTTCTAAAAACCTTCTTACATATTCATCTATGGCCATACTCCCAATCTTGAGTTCAAATAACTCTTTCATTTTCTTGTCATAGTATCTCTTAATCAAGTATTTCTTTTGAAAATACCTCATGAATTCCCACCAAGTAACATTTTTCTCATCAATGTGTTTCACTTGCACAAATTCGTCACACCACATGGATGCATTTCCCTTGAGTTGATAGATGGCAATTCTCCCTTATGTGTGTGAAGAGTAATTATGCAATTGAAAATATTTCTTCATTCCTAGCATCCATGTCTCTGCATATTCATCCTTATTGTGTTCACCATCAAATGTAGGAGGCTTGATTTTGTTCATTTCTCCTTGTATCTCATCCACCCCAAACCTCCTCTTATGTTTCTTGACAGGGGATGGACTTGAACTACTATGTGCTCTCCTAGTGGAATTCCTTGGGGAGTGATGGTGATGTCTTCCAACACTTCTTGTTCTTATCCTCCCATCAGGAGACCCGTGACTTTCTGATTTTATTGAATCAATATCCTTATCCATTTTCTTTTCTATTTTTCCCAAGCTCTACATTAAATCTATGTTGAAGTCCTCCTACTTCTCCTTGGATTTCATAAGCCTCTCATTATCAGATTTATAAATTTGGATATCTTTTTGCAAACTTTTAATGGTCTCCACCAAGTTCATGTTTTTTTCCTTTACTTCTCCATGACCATTTGAGTTTGTACCTTCATTAATATATTGACATACATCCCTTTGATCTCATCATCCTGGATGCAAGCCCCTGTGTATATTCCATGACTCTGAAATATTTGTTGATCCTGTTATGTTCTAATTGCTATTAAGTCTACAAAATGTGTAGCCAACAGAACTTGTTAGGCTAATTGATTTAACAATTGCATGAAATTATGAACAATTATGTTTCAATTATGCATCATAACTCTTTCTTATAATTTCTTGAAGAAATTGACTTCCCATATCAATATTCTGAGTGAATACTTATATTCTCCTTTCCAATATCTTTCAAATTCCTACTTCCGTGCTCAATTCTGAGTCTTGAGGAAAACGTTATGGTTATTTGAAAATTGTCCTTTCTGTGAGGGAAATCCTTGTACATGTGATTTTCTTCAGGAGCCGAACTAGATCTAGGACCCATCTTGGATCCTCTCTTAAGGTTCACAGGCCCCTTTTTTTCCCTCAACTGCAGGTCCATACAAATGAAAAACCCGCGGGATTCTTCTCTAAGGCCCTTTCTATCCGAAAAACAATTTTTGGGCACTAGCCCCTTTACTTCAACCCAAATCTCATGTGACCACAGGCTATAACCAAGTGCTTACCTAAATGGAGCTTATCTGAAGCTTCGGGACTGTGATTCTTCAGAACTTCGGGCTTCAAAGGTTTCTCCCTCAACACACTCCAAATCCCCCGAATGTCGAATTGGTGAACTCCTGAACGGGCGCTTCTCCGGAGCTTAGAGAATCCAACACTATGGAACTTAGAGCTTCAGATGTTTCTCCCTCAACACACTTCAAATCCCCCGAATTTCGAATTGGTGAACTCCTGAACGGGTGCTTCTCCAGAGCTTAGAGACTCCAACACTATGGAACTTCAGGCTTCATAGGTTTCTCCCTCAACACACTCCAAATCCCTCGAATTCCTAATTGGAGAACTCTCGAATGGACGCTTCTCCGGAGCTTTGAGACTCCGACTCTCCAAAACTTCGGGGTTTGAAGGTTTCTATCTCAATACACTCCAAATCTCTCGAATGTCAAATTGGAAAACTCTCGAACAAGTGCTTCTTCGAATCTTCATTACTCCGATGCTCCCAAGCTTCAGGCTTTAGAATATTTTCCAACACAACAAAACACTCCCCCTGGACACCGAAGTGGTGAACCCCCGAAGGGTTCAATATTTGATGGTCCATGATCTTTTCCACGATCTATGGTCCAAAGGAGCTCTGGGGCTCTGGGCTTCGGGACGTTTCTCCGCTTCAACACACAACACCTTAGAAATGATGATCTACGACTCACACTACTCCAATAGGCAAAGACTAGGATCCCCTCCAAAACTCTAGGCTTCGGGAGTTCTAAGGCTCCAACACATACTACCTCCCGAATTTCCAAATTTCTAACTAGCAATGGTATGAGATCTATGGTTCAGGTGTCCCTATCAATGGACAGCCTTGATTGAGTATGGGCTTTGGAAATTTTCACGCTAGAACACCTTCCACCCACAATCCTCTCAAGATTTGAATCTTCAGATACTCGATAATCTACGAACATGTGTTCCCCAACAACAAACGATCTGGATTGGCTCCAGACTTCGGAACTTCAAGTAATTCTTCCCTTTTGTGCAACAATGACCGACTTCTCTCAAAGTGTCGAATCTCTAAACTATGATATCTACAGCTCACATTTTCCTATACGCAGATCCAATGATTGTGATCATATCTTCTCCATGGCGCTCTTCCTCTGGTTTGGGGTTTGAATCAACGACCCATATTTGTTCCATGGAAAATCCAATGGTCAGGACAATGGAGCTTTGAGAATTTTTCCTCTTTCATGACAAATGACTTAAAATAGTTGGAGTGGAGAAGTATGAAGGACTTGGGGTTTACCATTCGTTCTTCTTACCTTGATCCAACGATTGTACGAGGTCTTGAATTCTCCCAAATAGATCTCGTCTACTTGCCTTCAAGCAAAGACATTTCCTCTCTTTGGGGACTTACTTTCTCTATCCTTCTCGATATTTTTCCAGTCAAAGTACTTGCACCCTTGGTGCACGCCTTGTGCTTCCCTCCAATGAAGGATTTTGTTCAAGCTTTCAAAGGCTTGGCCTTTGATTTCTCCTCTCCAGGGTCACTCCTTACTCCTCTACTTGTGTTGCACCTCTTGAGATTTCAAACATTGTCAACGTGTTCTCTCATCGCCATATTGGCACCCTGTAACTTCAATTCTTTGTGAAATTTCTCTTCAATTTCAACTTAATCAGCCCATCCAGGTTCAGTGTTGAAAAATGGAACTTTGATACCATATTGTAGTAACCCCAACCACCTATTGGGATATGCCACGTACTATTTTTGAATTGTATACAAAATTTAAAGCATACAAAAACTCTGCAAATGCCCAGATTCATACAACATAATAATAAAATACGCATGCAACACACACACAGAAAAAACCCATAAAAATAAACGCATAAATAATAATTCAGTATGTAATTTCACACACAATTGACACTTATCATTGATAAACGGAACACCAACTACGTACATACCTTCCATGTTCCTCCCAACCTTAGACCACGCTCCTCCAAAACTCTCAACAGTGTGTCACCCCCAAGCTGGGACTAAACTCCACCCAGGTAAAGGAATTATTAACCAAGTTGATGTATCTCAGACAACAGGAAAAACTCTCTTACAGTTGCCAACTCAAACTGACATCCTACAGTCCCTCATTCTTCACATGCCTGTCCCACCCCAGGAAATGTGCCTCTTCTCTGCTCAATAGTCCTTCGGCTTCTCCATTTCCTTTCCAAGACTTCAGCAACAGGCCGAAAAAGAAGTCTCATAGACTTCCAGCTGTAGTTTGGCACCTTCAGGAAAATAATTCCCAACAATTCTCTCACCCATAGAGAATGGCTCATGGGCCCAAAACATCACCTCTTCAATATCCCACGGGCCTGGAAACCTGCATCTTCAATATCCCACGGGCTAGACAACCCGCATCTTCAGTCCACCTCTTGAGTTAGCCAGGTATAGGAACATGTACAAGTACAGTACTGGCTTGGGTAAGGTACAGGTATGTTGTTAGTGACAGAGAGGTATGGAGGGCAGTTGAAATCCATGAGTCCAAGAATGGAAGAGTGATGGAACAAATGGAATTAATCCCCAAAATGCACTAAGTCCAAACTCTTTGTATGCATGTGCCCAACTTGACACTTGTCATGTTGAGAGCTACTTTGGCCCACTTGTCCCCATCCTTATAACTTAGGATAAAAATAATTATCCATACTTTATATCTTAAGGAATATTAATATAATATTCCTTTCTTTCTTAATCTCCCTATCTTAGCCCCTTATCCTTAACTTTTATCCCCTTTCCCCTAACTAGTGTAGTTTAGTCCCCATACTCTTTTACATGGTTGGTTTGCATGCAATGATGTGTTTTTCATTAATATTTGCATGTGAATACATTTACATTTACATTTACATCAAAGATATACTTGGTCTTTCCTCATCCTGGCTCACTAGCCTACGTACAGTTGTATTTACATTTACAGTTCAGTTTTGGCCTAGGGGTATTGCATTAACCTATCTAATCACCTCATAATTGTCAAGATTATATTAGTTAACCATCTCATAATCTCAGGCATCAAGAAGTTTTGAGGTTATTACTATGTTGGGAAAGTCTCGACGTTCGATGTTCATTGGTAACGTGTTGCATGATGGATGAACCAGGTGTCATGATGTGGGAGAGTCACATGTCACCCATCAGTGGTGCTATGTGTCACCTCGCTTTAGAAAAACTGGGAAGAGATTCATAAGAAAAATTGATTCCACATGTCGAGTGGTATGAATGCTACGTGTCTTTCCAGGTGGTAGACAGTGCCAAGTCCATGTGTCAAATATGGGTTGTTCCATGTGTCATGCTAGGTTAGACGGTGGTAGAATTTCATGCCAGGTGGCAGGTGAGTCTAAGCCACGTGTTATGCCATGTGGCAATTTGTGTTAGTGCCGCATATACCTAGATGCCAGTTCATTTTGTATCGAGAGTTTCAGGGATTTTTAAATAGCGAAAAGGCCGAGGTCCTGAGATCTTGGAATCCAAGTTACTGAGGTACTGCGGTCCAGATGATTGGTGGACAGGTGTCATCATCTGGTGAGAGTAAACCTCTGGAGGATGTGGAGCTCGGCGCTAGGCACAAAAAAGGCCAAAGGCCGATATGTTGAAGGTATGTTAGCTAGGTGGCAGGTGCCACATCAGTGCCACCCCAACATATAGTCAAAAACCACGCATTGTATACAGGGCACATCGGTGCCATGTCAAATGGGCACGATGACATGGAGACACATGATATTACGGGGACATTTTTCCAATAAAAACTTAAAACTTCAAAGGGCCATAACTTTTGATCTAGAGATCTATTTTTAGCAAAATTATAGTCATTGAAAATATCTTGGTGAGCAGAAGACGATGGTGTCCTTCCTAAAGGGATTCGAGGAGGTTTTGGAAAAGTGAAAATTTAATACCCCATCCTTTAAAAGGGTACTTAGGGGGTTGGGTTTCTTACACTAAGTATAATGGAGTACGCTCATGATATGGGTTGTTTCTGTTGTATCTTCTATTAGAAACCATATCTTTTCTCTATGGAGTCACCAAATGAAATTATCAACAGTTGGATTCCTGAAACTCGTTCATCGTTGAGTATCAAAACTTGCAATGTTGTATCCCCAAGGAAAGATATATTCAAATTACATTCCCCGACAACGACACCATTTCAAATGTTTTCCCTCGAGATGTTCCATGATGTTAATGGAATGATGTTGAGGACCCTCAGAGTCTAAGACTCAAGGTGATCGTTAAATCCATGCTTGCAGTAATTACAATTATGCAAAAATGTGGGTAATTTTTTTGTCTCTATTATAGAACTCTGAGCCCTCAAATAATTTCATTCCAGATATTAAAAATTTCAGCCCCAAGAGGCATTTTTCCACGAGTGTTCTAGACAATCGAGTTTAAATATGGGTGAAGTGATGCATTAGAATAAATACATGATAAACATATGAGGCACTACAAAGAATGAATCTCATAGTTGATGCAAAATCATAACGTGTTGACTAATCAAGAATTCAATAGTTCTAACAAATATACCAGATCATTAAAACACCCATCCAACAATAGACATATTCAAACATTTAAATCCATGGAGGTACCCTCGACATATCATTAAACATATGAAGAAATGACAGAAAGTGGTCATTTTTAAGAGGTAATCACTTCACTATCATAAGCATACAACACACAGTCTCACTGAACATGTTATATAACTTGTTTGTTGAGATTTTATTAATGGGGATCTGATACAAGAAGCCAGAATGAGATGGTGACTTTTACAAGAGCATATGCACAAAAAAAATATAGACTAAAACATAACACATAGGACGAATCTCATGAAGCCTGTAGCCTTAAATATCTCTCTATACCTAAGGGGTTTTAATCAAATAACTCTAGTTGTAAGAAATTCTTAAATTTGCAAATGTGTCGACCCAAAAAATAAGCTCCTTATCTTCCTTTATAAGCTCTTCATTTGTAGGAAAACCATTTGTTTAGACCAATACTAATTCTTAAAAAAATGGATACTAGTTGTCATAATCTTGATATTGCTTCAGGTTTTCCAAATGATTTGCAACAGATTTTTTACTAGGTAAAAAATGATTTTAATCCTTGGAGCTAACCTACTGTGTTCTTAAGAGAAATGTTCCATTTTCCTGATCAACGCTTCTTCCTTACATATCTCTAGGTGATTCGATTGATTCCCATTATTGTGTTGAGTACCATGGGCCTATGTTATCAAGGAAAAGGGTTAGTCATTTTCTTCTGAGCTAACACTACCTAATTAAAACATGGCATGATTAACCAATCCTATGAATATTATGCTTCAATCTTCTTCATTATGTTGATAGGATCGACAATTGCACCTTAGTGTAGATTCCCACATGTCCTTCGACTGTCATATGTTGGTCGATGATACCATAGAAGGACATTATCTCCTTCACGAAATGTTGAACACACTGTCTCGATGCCTATACCCAATATGGTTGATCACCTTCTCCTTAAGGGAGAGACTACTTAGGTGGGTCATAATCTATGACACCTGGTATCTGAGTAACTCACCTTTAGAAAGACAACTACACACAAATAGGTTTCTTATGATCCTTTGGTTTTATCTTATAGGAGTTTGACATGTGTTTGTTGGATACAACTAATGGGATAAAGTGATTCCTCACACCCGAACTGATCTATTCAGATCGAGGGCTCATGTGAGAGTGCATGTCTAGGGAAAGATTGTTGTCCTCCGTGAGATACAAGCAATGATATGATTATTGGTTAAAGGATGTAGATGTGATGCCAAATGTCTTTTTATGCATCATATATTTTCCAACTGATTTGGTAGGTCGTCAGTGTATCCATCACTTGCTTGAAATATTCCTCCTCGTTCCTTTGTTTAAAACACATGTCGTTTTCCCATTGTCTTAGCGTTTTTTTAAACTTGGGAGAGGGAAAAAGGATTTTGGTGACTTCATCATGGACCCACGGACACGTGGAAGATTAATATTGGTCCATGTTAGTGTTGAAGTGTCTCTGGGCTATGCATATGTGCAGTTGAGTTTGATATGGCAACCAGAGTCCTAGTGGACCCTTTTTTCATAGGTGGCAATATTTGATGGGCTAAAAAAGTTCTTTGTTGGCATTTCGGGTTGTCTCTAGCTTCCTCGTTGTCCCAGGTGGACTATTGTGTTGGCTCCATATGGTACTGAGTGGACGGACATATATGTGTTGAGTGGGAAGCTAGGAAACTTGTTGAATCCATAATACCATTATCGTGACCCAAGGGGAGTGGTTTTTCTTTTAGTATCCTTTTCATGTGACACCATCCATCCTTCAACACATGGATCTTAAAATCATTTTTTCACCCCAAGCGCATGCTAACTCCTATGCAATTTCCCAATGCAACATAGGATTTCCACCGAATATTAGTTTATCTTGCAACTGTTGGATTATCGGGGCCTACACCTTAACCAATACTCAATCCTTAATCCTTGGTCTCATGATATAACCTGCAATTGAAAATGGGTTTAAACATGTTTGGAGTGCGATTAGCCCCTTTATTAAGCTTCCAATAAGTCCCCAAGCTCTTGAAACTTATTGTTGGGCCCTTAGGGATTTTTTTTGTTGAATTCTTCGGGAAAACTTGAGCATGTGCCACCCTCTTTCAATCCATGAGTTATGTAAGCTCGCCTTTGGCCTCTATCTTGTCAATTCAACTTGCTAACCTCGATCAACATTCGCAATATTGACTGGATCAAATCCAATACTAATAGTTTGGTTACAAATTACACTTGTCGACTTATGTCCATTCATCATGTAAATATTTATATTATTGATATGGGGATTAAAAATAGGGTATTACACGGTGACAATTGCATTATGTCGATGATAATTTACACTATGAAATGATTTGGTGCATTTATTTCAATTATATAGTGAAAAACATTTTGATTCAATAATTTAAAGAATGATCTAATTCCGCTCATTGAAATAGTGGTCTTCTCAAGGTATCAATGCTAGTATGCTAAAAGTGATGGTGAATTACATTACATATTGAAATAAAATGAGAATAAACAACTTTGAATAAAATGCAAATAGAAATATAATGAAATATTTGATTTTCTTTAGTAATAAGCCATGGGACTAAGGTATATCCATTTCACCCCAAATTTATCAAATTGCATAGATAAATGTGAGACAAAGTTATGGATATAAAAAATATGATGATGATAATCAATACTAACTTTGGTCTATCAAATTTTAACAAAAAACATTATTCTATAATCCAAAAGATTAGAGAAGAACTTTTAAGTAATTAACCATAGATCCAATTATCCACTAAAAAAAATGATTAAAAATAATGATTATATTAGATTATAAATACATCTTAAGTAATTAGTGATAAAATTGAGATTGGATTTAGAATAAAATGCAAATAGAAATATAATGAAATATTTGATTTTCTTACTTAGTAATAAGCCATGGGACTATGGTATATCCATTTCACCCCAAATTTATCAGCATAGATAAATGTGAGACAAAGTTATGGATATAAAAAATATGATGATGATAATCAATACTAACTTTGGTCTATCAAATTTTAACAAAAAACATTTTCTATAATCCAAAAGATTAGAGAGGAACTTTTAAGTAATTAACCATAGATCCAATTATCCACTAAAAATAATGATTATATTAGATTATAAATACATCTTAAGTAATTAGTGATAAAATTGAGATTGGATTTAGAGGGTTTTCTTCTATAAGGCATCCAAGCTTCAAAACTCGCAGTAGTAGGAAGGAGACACCCAAAAATATACAGTCATGTTAAGGGTTGGTGTGGTCCAAATCCATTAATCTTCAACTTGTGAGGCCTATTTTACACATGCATGTAGATATATTTTGATGTACATATAATATACAAAAAGAATTATAGATTGGGTGTAATCTAGAGAGTTGAAAGGAGGACTATTATCTTTTCTATTTAGGTTCAATTATCTCAAAATGAAGAAAATTGTTGAGGGTTTCCTTGGTAGATGTATTGTGCAGAAAAAAAAGAAATATGTGTGTGTATGTGATGGTGGTTACTAACTTCATCTTCAACATTAGGGTTAACCACCTTCTTATAATATCTTAATTTTCTTTTATCCTCTAATTCTTTATCACACCATTTATCCTCTAATTCTTTATCACACCATAGATTCTCCTTAAATTTAGCTTAAACAATATTTTTAATATCATCCCTAATGCATAATAGGCTAGCTTCTATGAGGTGAATAGGATAGGGTGTATTACCTTTAATTTTGAGATTATAAGTTATAATATTCTTTTGGATATGATCTATCTCTCTAGGAGTCTCCAAACTTCACATTTATACAAGATAACATAAGTGGAGAGGTGAAAACTTTGTTTAAATTGAAAAATATTGAGAAAAGGTTTGCATTTTGAAAGATTTAATCCCTCTAAACACATATAAATATACACTAATGTATTTACATATTGCCAAATATTACCAAAATTAAACATAGATAATTATTTCAATTCCTATTTAAAGGAAAAAAAAATCAACAAATAAAACACTACATCATGTGAAAAAATTAACAAATAAATCCCTATTTAAAAGAAAAAATCAACAAACAAAGCACTACATAAGTGTGAAAAAATTAAAAAATAAAGCATTATATCATTGTGCTCTTAGTTATGGACGATGATAGTTAATACTATTTTTCTAATGGGAAATTTGTGCCTTACTTAAAAGTATTTTTCCATTATCTATTCACGTTTTAAACATTTCATAGACTACCCTGGACTGGTTAATGGTCGGTGTACACTAGATTGATTTTACCAGTCT
>CBVK0100635413.1:0-11373 GCA_900067695.1 Picea abies | reverse complement strand
CTTGGGCAAGAGAGCTTATACAAGATGGAGAGAAGTATGGTGTTCCAGAAGGAACCACAAGACAAGTGAAAAGACCAAAGCCATTCTCCAGTTACATGGCTTTGATGTGAAATCTACTTGATGAAGAACCTACATGCTTTGAAGAGGCCATTCAAAAGAAGGAATGGGCAGATGCCATGACAGAGGAATACCAATCAATAATAAAGAATGATGTATGGGAAATAGTTCCCAAACCAAAAAGTAAGGATGTGGTATCATCAAAATGGGTCTTCAAAATAAAACATGTTGTTGATGGAAGTATTGAGAAATATAAAGCAAGATTTGTCGCTCATGGATTTTCCCAGAAGGAAGGCATTGACTATGAAGATACATTCGCTCCTGTGGCTAGATACACTTCGATCAGAACCATTATAGCTCTTGATGACAAGATGAAATGGAAGATGCACCAGATGGATGTGAAGACAGCTTTCCTGAATGGTGTTATCGAAAATGAAGTGTATATAGAGCAACCCCAAGGATTTGAGGTTGAAGACAGGAAGTCTCATGTCTATCGATTGAAGAAAGCCTTATACGGATTGAAGCAACCTCCTAGAGCTTGGTATGGTCGTATAGACAGTTTCTTGACGAACTTAGGCTTTACCAAGAGTAAAGAAAACTCAAATCTCTACTTCAAAATTATGGATAATGAACCAGTAATCTTATTACTGTATGTGGATGACTTATTCTTAATTGAAGAAGAAAAGCTCATCACTGAATGTAAAAAGAGACTTGCCGCAGAATTTGAAATGAAAGACCTTGGCCTAATGCGTTACTTCTTAGGTATTTAGGTATGGAAGAGTCCAGAAAAGATCTTCCTTAACCAAGGGAAGTCCACAGTCGAAATCTTAAAGAGATTCGACATGCTAGAATGTAAGTCCATGAATAAACCCATGGAAGTGAAGTTGAAGCTGTTGGTCGATACTTCGTCAGACTTGATAGATGCCACACTGTATAGATATATTATTGGATCGTTGATGTCCTTGACGAATACCAAACCAGACATATGTTTTGCAGTGAACACCTTGAGTTAGTTTTTGGTAGAGCCCAGACGTGTTCACCTAATGGCTACAAAACATGTGATGAGGTACCTTAAAGGTACAGTGGATTATGGAATCAGCTATGATGGAGATCATGACTTCACATTGAGTGGATATACTGATGCAGATTGGGCAGGAAGCGTTGCAGACAGAAAAAACACTTCCGGATGTTGTTTTAGATTGGGATCAACCATGATCTCGTGGCAGAGTAGGAAGCAATCCAGTATTTCTCTCAGCACAGCGGAAGCAGAGTACATTGTCACATGTTCTACTTGCTGTGAAGCTATATGGCTTAGAAAGTTGTTGACTAGCCTATTTGACTTGGAGATGAGAGAAACCGTGATTCTATGTGACAACCAGAGATGTATAAAGATGACAGAGAATCATGTATTCCATGACAGGTCGAAGCACATAGAGATCCGCTATCATTTCATCCGCGACATGGTACAGAGAGGATCCTTGAAGCTCTAGTACATTAGCACGGATGAATAGGTTGCTGATGTGTTGACCAAGCCTCTATCTCGTGTAAAGTTTGAACACCTTTGAGATAAGATTGGTATAGTCCAAAAGGACCCTCTCTGAAAGGGGGAGTATATTTATTTATTCCTTTCTTTTGACCTTGCTGTTAGACGTAAAGAAAGATGAGTCATTTCTTCTGACCTCGCTGTTAGATGTAAAGCATTACACTGTGTGTTCCTTGCTTCTAACATCCCTGTTAGACGTAAAACAATATGAGTCATTTCTTCTGACCTCGCTGTTAGACGTAAAGCAAGATGAGTCATTGCTTCTGACCTCGCTGTTAGACGTAAAGCATGACATTGTGTGTTCCTTTCTTCTAACCTCACTGTTAGACATAAATCAAGATGAGTCATTGCTTCTGACCTCGTTGTTAGACGTAAAGCATGACGCTGTGTGATTCCTTGCTTCTGACCTAGTTGTTAGATGTAAAGCAAGATGATTCCTTGCTTTTGACCTCATTTTTAGACGTAAAGCAAGATGATGACGATTCCTCGCTTCTGACCTCATTGTTAGACGTAAAGCGAGATGTTGATGTGTTCCTTTCTTCTGACCTCGTTGTTATACATAAAGCAAGATGATTCCTCGCTTCTAACCTAGTTGTTAGATGTAAAGAGAGATGATGATGTATTCTTTTCTTCTGACCTAGTTGTTATACGTAAAGCAAGATGATTCCTTGCTTCTGACCTCATTTTTAGACGTAAAGCAAGATGTGACTTACACTAAGCTACCAGCTTAACCACTGTGACATTGAGATAGTGTAGTACTGTGATGTGCCAGCCTAGTGATGTGATGAGGTATCATTTTTACTGATACATTTTGATGCAGATGATGATGGCATTCTTTTGAGAATGATGATGTTGTCGATGAAGAAAACTTCCGATGACTCGTAAATATGCTAGCCGATGTTTCAAGATGATATTGACAATATTGTCCTCCTGATGCCACTGATGATGCAGACCTCTCTTTCCTGATGCTATTAAGAAGACCCTTCTTGTTAAGGGGGAGTGTTGAAATAATGTAACTACGAAGAGTATTCTTATTATTATTGTTATTTTATTCATTGGATTAATCCCCATTGTGGATTAATCATGTCAGTAATTGTATTAGTACCAAATCCTCTTTTGTGGATTGGTCAATAGACAATTATAATAGGACGAATAAGAAATCAGCCCCAACAGTTATTATTGAGACCCATAATTAAATTAAAGGTTGGTTTACCTGCCCAGAGTGAGAGGTCGGCCCTGCCAGTGAAACCCCTTCACATGTGTCAGTCTTGTATATATAGAGAGGCTAGCACCTCACTTCTACACACAACTCACTTGCTCATTCTCTTATGAGGCAAGCTACAATTACCAGTTGGAGAGAGGGAGAAGAGTTTCGCATCTCTTGGAGAGGACTATTTGTATTGGTTTGAGTTATCTCTTGAACATTGTATAAGCTATTTATGATAAGAAAGTTTTGGATGGGTTTTCTTCCCCTAGAGGGTTTCCCAAGATAAATGTTGTGTCTCTTGTGAATGTGTATTTCTCAGTGATCTTGTTCTTATTATGCTCTTATCTATTTAAATGCAAAGAACTATAATAATGGCATAAACATTAACAGATTGTGCATCCAAAGGAAACCTAAGACTAGATAGCTATGGAGGCATTTTTCAAAACAACCTAGGGAACATTGTGAGAATATATGCCTCCTTTATTGGTAACTATAGCAACAATGCGACTCAATTACATGGATTGGAAGCAAGCCTCATCATTTTCGAGAGAGAAAACTATCATATGCTCATCATTGATGGAGACTCCCAACTGGTTATTCGAGTGCTCAAGAATATTCATAATGGTTCCCCCAGCCACAAAGTCACGTCTAGTTGGATATTAGTGATCATAGTGGAGATAATCTAATCTTTCCTCCTGCTCATTTGTGTTATCATTCCCCACCATGTGAAGTGGTCAGCCAACAATCTTGACATAAACATAACACACATATGTAATAACCTCATTTGAGAGTTGTTTTTCGTGATTCTATGTTTGGCCATACGACAGCTACTACAACATTGTGCAAAGGCATCATGTTGCAAATAAATATTTTTTGTTTATTGTAGGGTATAATATGCATAAGAGTTGTATTTTTTCTACTAAGCTAAAGAATTCCAATGGAGAAAAATTGAAAAATGTGAAGGCACAATGATATCTCAACTAAAAAACATCCCACATCCTTGCTTGACACCATCAATTGTCCAATACACCTAAACAATATCTCTATACGGATATGAAGCCTAATTTCTCTCCTCTGTCGTATATTTATTTCCAAGAACATAAATCATTGTTATTGGTGTTTTATTTCAGTAGGTTCATAATTATGTGTAAATCAACAATAATTAGTAGGATATGGAGAAACTATCCATAGAAATTTAGAGAATAACTTGTGTTTAGTGTGTAGAAAATTGTAGGAGAAGGTAGCTTTGGTTTTGTCAATCTATCCGTGGATATTTATCACGTCTCTAATACTCTTGAGGATAAGGTTATATGGGATCCTTTTCATCATGGCATGATCATGATGCATTTTTTTCACAACTTTCTTAATTAATTATTTTACTTTAATGATGAATTGCAGGATACTTGAAGAATTTTGATAAAATGTATTGAACCATTCTTACAAAGTGGGTTCAGACATATCCAAAAAAGATCTCGACATGAAGGGGGTCTAAAATGCCAATCAGGACTTTGGACATCTTGTTTGGTTAGATTTCCCAAATGAGAAGAATGCAAATACAATGTCTTTGAAACTACACATAGTTCTAGTAGCATATTTGTCTGGATTTGTATATTCAATGCCTAGTCTTTAATTGTTGTAGGTATTTGGGACCGCAATGAACACTTGGTCACTAGAATTGTATGGATTTGCAAAAGTGGTAAATAATTCAAGACAAATGGAATCCAATATGATCATAAATATTAATGATAATACACATGTGTCTCTCCCAACTTCGACCCTACACAGAGTTGCGTTGTCGGTTGGAGCCTAGACAAAGATGCATTATCTTTTGGAGCACCCATCAATGTTGTCACAAAGCTTGAGTCATGCAAAGAGATTCGTAAAATTATAGAGGCCGCGAGGTAAGATCATAATTAATGAAAAAATGATATCCTTGCATGGACTCCTTGGATAATTAGACTACTATGTCATATTGTTCAATATGGTCTCTAACAATAACAAGTCATCATAGAAATGAAATTTTAAACACCATGTAAATTTTAATGAATGTTACTTTCAAAATGGGATAGTGGTTGTGAGAGTTGATTTGTCAGTTGGAGAACTCATAAGTGCTCTCATAAATCTCTAGTCATGCAAATAGCCTCACATGGACTCCTTGGACAAGTTGATTACAATGTCATATTAAAATATTTTTTTCGATCATATAAATATTTTTTATTTACTTTAAAATTTTATACATAGAATAACCTCAGAACCATCCTTCAATATTATGGCTTGTTTGGAAGGGTTGTGTTATACATCACACATGGATACTAATTCTAGAAAATGTTAAGTGGTTGGGAAGATAGACTAGGTCAGGAATCCCCAAATAATGTTGGAACTTATAATAGTTTTTGTTGGTAAGATGTGTATGTTATTTAAAAACATCATGAAATAAATAAACCACTTTCTCAATATAAGAGGCCTCCACATTAGTTTTAACATGAAAAGGATAGGTATCCTTCTTGAAACCAAAAAGGGAGGTTTCCTTCAAGTAATCATTGAAATTAAACATGGATAATAAATAACCAAAGGAAATAACAAAATTATGAGAGACATGTATACTCATAGGAAATTGATAATTACATTTTTTTTAAAACCAATAATCACACTTTTAGAAACCAATAATCACATTTTTAAAAACCTATAATCACACTTTTGGAACTTGATTTAAGTCTATATTGTGATTCAAATGTTTAAGTTTAGAGAAATAGGAGTTAAATACATAAATTAACAATTTCTAAACATTACTATATTTTAAATAAAATTGTGAAAAACAAAAGTCTTCTATAATTTTGTTCATTCTTGAATATTACATCCAAAGAAAAAATTAGAATTGTCTTAGGATGGAGTAAGATTCCCTCACTTATAAATTATTCCCTTCTAAAAAACTAAAATTTATGATTTTCTAGTATGTATGCATGTGTGTGTGTCTATATATAATTTGTAAATGATTATTGAAAATTTAATTTCATGATTATATGATTGAAAGGAAACATAAGTGAAAAATATGGGTCCTACACTAATCCATGAGAGAAGAATGTGAAGACACATAAAAATTTGGTTTAGTTTTTTAATGTATTGCTTTAATGTTGAAATTTGATGTTATTTTTGGTTTTTAAATAAAATATTTATAAAACTTCAATTTATGCTTTATATAAATTAATAAATCAACTTTATGTTTAAAAAAAATTATAAACAAAAGATACTATTGAATGGAAATATTTTATATTTCGATCATCCACACATATAAGAAATGTTTATTTCATTATATACATGACTAATTTACTAACAAACACCCTAAATTTTAATAAAATCATATAATACAACCTTAAAATTTAAGCATTCCCTTTTGCACCTAGTATGTAAACCTTCACATTGTATTTGAAAGAAGATATTTAGTGTAACCATTCAATTAATACATGTGGAAGAATGTAACTATAAAAACTAGTGTTAAAATTCCATAACACCAACTTCCTTGTAAATATTAAATTCACAATACATACTCTAAGCACTAGAAAGTTGAAAATCTACAAAGTTTCAAGCATCTTTTTTTAGTAAACCGGGATATAAATTATATAAAATGGGAGAATCTCCTCATCCTCATCTCACGTAATTGTCACAAATAGAGAACCACTAGTTATATGCCACTCAACTCTATTTTGAAAGAAAACTTCTACATGTGTTACCATTTTAATTTTGAAAATATGTTATTTTAATAATTTACCATAAATACATTATATAGATCACAATAAATTCATAAAAATGTAACCTTCTCACAATTTATGATATTTTTAAACCTCAAGATTGGGCTTGAGTGGTACAAATATATGCAGGAGAGTGGCTTTCTTTGGGCAATATCAAGACAAGCTATTTCTCACTTGAATTAGGGTCAATGCTCTTAATTCCTACACTATGGCTTCATCATCGAATGACATGGAATTATTAGATAATAAAAACATTTAGGCCATTTAGGTAAGGCCTATAGAGATAATAGCCTGATCCAAAAATGAAGGTATTACTGATAAATTGCAAGTTAGTTTAATGTACTTTTTGCATCGGATCATTAAGAATGCGAAATACATAAACTTGTTATCTTGTTTGTGGAATTATCAAATGTGACTTTTACTTGATGCTTATTAAAGTATAAAGAGATCAACCATTAATATTCATGCTTCAAATGAAGAGAATAGAAAAACAAAACATAAAGAGAAATAGGGACAAGAGGTTGATAACAGAGTTCACCAATCATTGGCTATGTCTTTGGGCCCGCTTCCAAGTGGAAGATCTCTTTATTGCTCTTTAGAATGCTCAAATTTCTCTTACAATGCTCTTTGTTGTTAGATTAAAATGCTTCATGTTTGTTGTGCAAGAACTCCTTGCTCAGATTCATGCATGCACCATCAAAATCCCCTCAACAACATGAGAAAAATGCCTCTCAAAACATGAGAAAAGGCCAAAATTTACAAACTGCTCCTTCAAAACCCTGCATCAAAAAGTCTCCTCTCAAGCTCAAAAAGCCTTAAATTTATAGTATTTAGGCCCAACAAGAGAAGCCCAACTTCCCCTAAAGATCTATCCTCTTGTTGGGATCAAATCCCCCTTTAAATGGCCAAAATATCCAAAAAACAGTGAAATCTGGGCTTTTCTAAAGTTAAAAAACCCATTCTTAACAAAAATACATAGAGTAGCCCCTTTTGGGCTGGGCGCGCCCTTGGCTCCTGGTCATTAGGCATCTGCATAGGATCACAAGCTAAAAAGGATGGCGCTTAGCTGGGCTAAGCCCCTTTTGGAGCGTTCCCCCTTGGTCTCATGGGATTCTCCTCAAAACCAGGGCTAAGGTTTATCCATTGGGCACCCCCCTTGTTACTTTATCACCTTTATTTATATGATTTTGTGTTTTAGTGTTACAAGCACCACCAAGGGTGCCTTGGCAAGGGACCTTTGTCAAATTATTGGGCTGATCCAAGAGGTCATAGGATCAAACCTCATGGACTCCAATAAAACGTTTTCCACCAACCATTAACCAATACCATGGTGCCATGTGGCAGCCCATGATTGGGCCACGTGGCACCCAACCATTTTCCAAAAAAATGCCACTTGTCAGTTGTTGGTTGGATCCTTGTCACTGACCAGTCACCTTCTACTGGACTTCCACTTGTCACCACTTGTCTCTGCCATGTCAGCACTGGTGATGTCATGCTGATGTCATCATTTGGTTGGACCTGTTGACTTTTTTCTTATTTGAGAAAACAGTTAGAGTACAATAACTCTCGCATACATCGTCTGTTTGAGAAAGTAAATATATGGCCAGAATCGTTAGAACGAGATGGACACAATGGTGTTGGTTTCATCCAATTATGAGAACTTTGATTTTTGATCATTTTCTAAGCCTAGGGAGCCTCCTGGATCATAACCTAAGAAACATCCTTGGAAATTATGACTTGTTTGGAAAGGTTGTATGATTCAACGCACATGGACATGAATTGTGGAAAATGGTAAGTGGTCAAGATGATACCTTGGGTGAGACCAAATTTTACGGTAGGGATTTTATCAAGGTAATCCCTAAATTTTCCAAATGCATCCTATTGGATATTATAATGGTTTTTCCTAGTAACATGTGGTTTAAAAACATAATCAAATAAGTCAACTAGGTTATCAATATCAAAGGCATGGGGATTATGTTTAACATGAACATGTTAGGTTCCCCTTAAGCAATAATTAAAACAAAACATGAATGATAAACGACCAAAAGAAATAATGAAAATATGAGAGACAAGCATACCAATGAGACTCTTTCATTTTAAAATTATTAGTTTTACTTTTTAACTTCAAGTAATGATTCAATATCATGAAGAGGGTATTAAAATACCTTTTTCGATGATGTCAACATAAAATTTCTTTTCAAAATGAAATTAATGTCTCAAATATCCAATTCTAAAACTATATTGAGTGTATGTTAATGGGCAGTTAATCCCTTGGGCAATTGTCATCTTCTAGTTGGTTTTATTTTTTCCATGTGGACCGAGTGAATGTACTAGATCTTCTATCTTTTGATGGTTTGTCACAAAACCACCTTTGAGGTGGTAAACAATTTGCAAGTGGGTGATGAGCGGTTTAAAAAATAGTTGAATTACACCTGCAATCCACCTATGCTGTATGTCTCAAGGGTGGATCAGACTTGCAGGTATACTTTACCTTGCAAAATCCAAATTCAACTATTAAGCATAAAAAATTTCACACTGACATCACCTTGGACATGTGGCTCTTTTCTAATGGTCCACATTGGCACTAATGTAATGGGAAGCTAAGACACATGTCACCTAGATTCGATGCATTTACATGTGCATCCTGTGGGTTCGACCTATCCACATGGTAGTCGTTGATTGGATCTGACAGTGATCTACTAGAAGGATGACACGACACCTAACCAAGAGGCTTTGATACCTAGGAGTTAATCTAGATTGTTGATCGGTCCTAACTCAAAAAGGTATGAGAGAATATTTGTATGTTCCATCGTAGGTGCCTCTTTGAAGTGTTGGAGGATTAGTTTTAGGTGAGACTTGGAAAAGGGAATGATGAAATAAATTTTGACTGAGGAAAGAATCCTAATGTTCACGCTAGCCCAGACGCATGTAAAATTTCTATTGGATACCAAGGACGTTGAAATGGAAGGAGAGTGATACACATGTCACCCAGATATGATATGCTTTGGGGTGGATTTTTGTGGGTTCTGTTAGCGCTGCCATTTTTTCTTTAAATTAGAGTCGGTTTTCAGTCAAGTTACATCCCATGTGTCAAAACACGTGAATTCAGGTACATAGCAATGAATTGGCCAAAGTCAGAAAGTGGTTGGTTGGCCCTTGGAAGCGGGAAGCGATGTCAGAGTTTAAACATATGTGAATGGTACAGGTATGTTGTTCCCAGAAAGTTGGGTCCTGTCAAAGTTAGTCTCTATGTGCCCCAATTAAGTCAAGTAGTTAATGGAGGTCATGTTGGTAGGTGTTGTAACTATTATTAGTTCATCATGATGGCCGAAGGAATGAAAAATCGCAGCGTTCGCATCACGTATGCCCTGCAGCCCTTATCACTTGTACCTTACATGTAGGGATGTGTTAAGGAGAATCTGTGGTTCGATTCGAAACATCTAGTCACCATGAATTCACTCTTCTTTGGAACAATTCTTCCTTCCTCCCAATATGTTATAAATCATAGAGGTTCTACACCCATTCTATTCACAAAATCAGATTTAGGCTATGTCTATAAGTTTTCTCGTAGGCCCAGGTTGATCGAATTCTCCATCTTGGGCATTCGCCCGATATACTGTATGCAAGACAAATACCGGTCACAGCATGGAGACTTCTCAGAACATGAAGAAGGGTACACATAGTCGCAGGATTTCCATGCCTAAGCCCCAAAGTGATTGGGATTCATTCTCACTCACAATAGGCATCCCCAAGGATAAAAAAAGGGATTTTTCCTTTACCCACGGGAACAATGAAATCACACCGCACAAAACTTGGAGTGGAAGGAAATGCACAGGAAGGAAGGACAGTGGAAGCCTTGTCTCCCCAACAACAGATACCTTGTAGAAGGGGCAGACTAAGGAAGAACAAGAAATCTGGGGAAACTAGAATCTCATATGAGCCGTGCGCACAACCGATCACTGAACAATTACTTATGCACATTATCCGCCTGGAGCCTTTGGAAGGTACCAATCGAGATAGTGGGAGTAGAATGAGGAGAATGTATACTACAGGTACAAATGATCAAGAGACATCTCAATAGCTAAATCAAGTGAAGCTAGCCATCGTCGAACTATACCAAGAAAAAAGGGATCTTAGACAATAATTGGTGACAAAGACCACCGAAGCGTCAATAGCACAAGGTAACGAAGGTAACATGATGTGGCTCAAAAGATAGCTCATAGAAGCACAAGATATGATTGTACATCTATGCGAAGCACATTCGCTGTCAGAAGAAAGGTATGCCAAAAAATCCAGAGAATGTGAAGCAACCAAAGAGGTAGCCCGCGTAGCTCTGGCCAGCAAGCAAAAGAAACAAGATTAGCCGAGTTCATTCCTATATTCACAAACGGAAGGAAAATCTTACCAATTTTGAAGGAGACATCGCCCAAGAAATTTTTCCATTTTAATAACGGTTGTGACTATCTACAGCCACTTGCCGCACACACTTCCCCTCACCAAATGAGCGCGCGATAGAAAATCAAAGCCATTACAGCAAACAACGGGACTCTGACAAACACTTTTCCACCCAGATATCTGGTCGAAGGAAATCATTGACACATCATTCCCCATGATGATACCTGATCGATAATCCAATCCCTGTGGCGGATTACAAACAATCATGATGTAGTGAGATGTATTTGTTGTCTATTTTTGGAAAACGTCATGCGAAGACTTTTTGTAACGCAGAATAGTCAGTTTTCTAGTTTGTAGAGATAACGCTTAGAAGAGTAGGGTAGCCCAAGCAACGCCCTTGTTTATATGTGAGATCGGAAGAGCGT